>SNQJ01S0251795.1:0-12785 GCA_010110895.2 Picea sitchensis | reverse complement strand
CTAATACCTTTCGATTGTAATTTTTGTAGGAACTACAATGGGAATCACCACTTCTATTTTGTGATCAAAATCCCCAAAGCATTAAAAGACATTATGTTATTAATTTACCAATATGTTATCTTTCTTTGATACAACTTTCTCTACGAAACAAGTGACACTCTCACTCCACCTCCCCACTATCTGCTTGATGCCACCACTACCCATTCAATCCCAACATGAAGCAATGGAAAATGGCTTGGAGGTGGATAGACAGAGTTGGAGAAGTGCAGTACATGGCTAAAGAATCAACTAAAACCTAACAATTAATTTACTAAATTCATCTAACCTTTAATTTATGACAACATTATGTAATAACAACCTTCCATTTAAGAGAGAGGATGAAAATATTATCCATTAACTAAATCTTAGTGATAGACATCACCTCTACATTAAATAACCCTGTCATATGAAACTCCAAATCCAATAAGTGGACTCGTATTAGTGTAATAATATCACAACATATAATGGAAAATACTTATAAATCCCAAACAAATACCAAAAATGGGGTGAAAGAAAATTCTAAATAAAGAAAAATAAATGGAGAGGATAAAGGAAGGGAAGGAATTTGAAAAAAAATTCCACCCATTAAAATTAAAAAAAAAATCTTAGTTCTTGAATTAATATTTCTATTATCATCCCATAGTCACAGTTAGCTTTCATCCATCCAAATTCAAATTCCACATACAAAGTTTAAATTGAAAATGTTATTATCTTACAATTGTCAAAATTAGAATTCAACGTCTCGTTTTCACATTAAGATTGAAGGATGTTCTGATCTTCCAACATTTCAAATTAAAATTCTAATTTAGAAGGGAAATAATATGGTCACAGAGAAGTGTTATCACCCCTCAGTTAAAACTTATGCCCTTGTCATTGTTGTTTTTTAAGACCTCCATTTTGACCCCATACCAAAAGGAATATTTACCGAGTTTGAATTCAAATTCGATACAATATGAAAAAAAAATCATACAACCAAAATTTCTCTGATAGATAATCAAACCACTAGTTGGATCTATCACCCACCTTGGGGAAACAAATCCTTGAGCATCCAAAAAGCCCAACCTATTTTGGATTTTGGGCTATCTCATCTAGTAGAGGCAGACCTCTCTCACATCTCTACATGTGCTCAAGGGATGGTGGGGTATTTGGATCTCTGTATTACAAACACTACTAGATGTGTATTGTTTCAGTGTAGTTTTGTTTTAGCTTGTGAAATCACAAAAGGCTTGAATCTACCTGGAATTTTTCAATCTTTATTTTGAAATGTATACGAATTTTTTTTCTTCGTTACTTTAGAATATCACTACTTAGTTTAATGTGGTTCAATATCATGCAATGGAAAATTTTCAATCTTTATTAGTCCCTGCCTAAGCAGGGACTATAGATTTCTCTCAAGGGTCAAAATAGGATGACTGATTATTAATTCACCTACATTTACAATCATTTACCAAGTTTTGAATAAATTTTATATTAATTTGATTTATTTTTAAAAATAAAATATTTGATTTATTTATTAAATTTCAATAATTGAATTTTTCATTAGCTGAATTTTACATGACATGACATAAATCCCCTCGTGTATCGTATTTTTTTTCCTCCATTGTGAGAGATAATAAGTGATTTAAAAGATAAAAAAAACTCCTACTCTCCATTTTGAAGGTTCAACAATGTGGTTCTGACAACTCTTATAGATTTCTCACAAGACTTAAATATTCTTTAATTGTCAGCGACATGAATTAACTGCTCAATGTCACACAAACTCACCTTCAAATATATTAAATATATTGTAGTTCCACCTAACACTCTATATAGGTTCTCACAGACACATGGTCTTTCCATCTCCTTGTAGCCATGTCAAAGACTCACGTGTCCTGAGGCACCACTGTCCATGAGTGTAGAGTTCTTTTTTTTACGCCTAACCTCCAGTATTTGAAGTTAACTTGGCTCTCTTGATTCAACTCCCACGTCTCTTAATGAACAATGGATACAATTCTTCAGGGAAGTTGTGGAAGGAAGCAGTAATGATTCAAGGTGGGCCATAGAAAGATCTTGTGTAACTTGAAAATTTATTATGCGACATGGTCTTTAACAAGCACCCCAAAAAATTATGTGATATCAAATTTTATCAAATTTTCCCCACATACAAACCATTGCATTGTGAAGGAGTAGTCCTTCAAGCTCGACCCTTTTTAGGATGAAGCCATCCGATGTCTGGAGTGTCACGAATATATTTTGGTAACCTAATTTTTCACCTTCTCTCATTTCTGTGTTGACGAAGATTTGAAATTAATTTATGTGCATTTGGACTCTTCCAATGTTTTGATATCGATCATATTTGGATTTTCATTTTTATTTTACATTTCCCACCATACTGGTTGTACAAATTATTTTACCACATAAATTAATTGCTAAAGTAAAATTCAAAGTATGTCATTGCATATTGGATGATTAACCCTGATATCAAAGAGAACATTCCAATCCAGAGGAATAAGCCAAAAATATAAATTTATACTTCTTCTATTGAACCCTGATTGATATGTTTTTTATTTGAGTCTCGCTGATTCAGAAATGAAACAATATTTTCTTAACCCTTAAAGAAATTCAAACGTATTTCAATTCTGAGCGGAATAGACAAGCATATGAACTAAGTGGAAAGAAATAGGTCTAGTCCTTACTTCTTTAATTATTTTTTCAAATGAAACAACCCCATGTTGTGCAATGTAGAGTTTCACTCCAACTCTTGCATAAGGGATAATCTTTCGAAGGACCTGCTTTTTCCCTCTTGGTAGATCTGAATTGGGTCGATATTTTGCTGACAAACTTTCTAACGTAATTCTCGTATATGTATGTTGCTCCATTTAACATTGGTAAGACCAATGAGAATGACACAATCAATTTTATATAAGGTCATATGGCTAACCTGTCACATATAAACGTTATGTGAGTTTGTTCTTGAACTGCGATCATCTAACTGTAATTTCAATGGAGAGAAAACTTGTTTCAGATATCTCAAACTAGTTTATAAACAATGAGATAAGTGTAGATGAGTAGGGGAGAACCTTATAGAAAGAGAGATCGAAAAGGGTAATCAATGAGTATAACACCCAATAAGTAAGCCATTGTTGGTTATCCATCTCAGAAGAAAATTCAATTTCTTTGACTAAGAAATACTTGTATAGTGCAACATATTACATATCCACCCTTCACTTAAGGTTAAAAAAAGAAAAAATAAGTATTACCTTTAGGACCTCATTTATACTGAGCCTATTACTATTATTAATTATTCCCTACTTTAACTAGTTAACTCTACATCTATCAATTTCCCTCATTAAACTAGAAAAGGAGAAAAATATATTTTGTATTTCACCCACAAAAGAGGACTTTTGTAGAACCATTTTTAACTTGTTAAATTGCATTCTAAGAATACACATCCCTTGTTTACAATGAACCATTATTGTAAGATATGGAAGTCCATAATATACATAAGAACTTGGGTTATGGAAAAATGACAAGATTTGATAGGGTTTGAAGTACTTACAGAGGAAAAAGTATCATCACCATTGGTCTAGATCATTAAAAACAAACAAAGACAACTGTAAGAAAATTTATTATGTAATCAAATCCAAAAGTGTTTGTTGTATTGCAATACTTGTTCCTAGAAAAATGAGCACATCTTGAAATAGAGGAGAACAATACTTTCACAATCCAATTCATACAAGGTTAATTTCAAATCAAGGGCTTTCTTTGATGAGAAAAAAATGTCACCAAAGGCCAATTGTTTGGGTGAAATGCTATTAGGAATATATCCCACATAAGCCTTTATGCATAACCAAAACAAGAGAATCCAAATTATCAATATTCCTATATGGTTTTTCAAGAACAACTTATATCAACCATTTTCCATTTTAAGAGGCCTTGAAACTTCAAATGGAAATTCTACAGAAAGAAACATAAGAGGCCTTGAAACTTCAAATGGCAATTTTACAAAAAGAAACCTCCCAAACATGACTCACATCACTAACCATTGAAAACGACAACCAATGTAAGTTAACATATCCATTGGCGTTAAAATATCGTATGAAGCACCGAAGCACCATAGGTTGTGATAAGGGTGGAAGGATATACACCCCTTGAGTGGGACCTCCTAGTGGTTGTGTTTTTGGAGTTGGAGGTCTTGGTCCTTGCTAAAGCATAATTTTTCTATTAGGATCTGGCTTGTGGGTTGTTGGCACTAACCTAGGGTTTATAGTGACAAACAACCTGATGAATTTATCTTGATGTATTTAGCTTTCACCATCCCCTCACATCTTGATGGACTTAGCCTACACCATCCCCTCACATCTTGATGGACTTAGCCTACACCATCCAGTCACTTTTGTTGGATGTGACCTTCAATTTTGGTCAAGCGTTTGTAATATTTATCCATCAAAAAATACATATCTAATACACGCTATGGATCAACATAGGATGCATATGAAGTGGGGAAACACTTATGGGTGGATGTTACCGATTTAGAGTCCAGACTCGAGGGAATTGTAGACTCGTTGACTTGATTTTGTCCATATATAACATCATGAAAACTCATAACTTTCTGGTTCTCAAAGGATATATTAAATCCTTCATGATTCAAGACAAAGCAGAGATAAATTTGTGGTTAAAAGAATGAACCAAAAATGAAAACAAAAAACATGCATGGAAATTGCAGAAAAGCCTGAAAATCACATTGGGTTCCATTTTCTTACCCATATGTTCTTAGGTTTTATCCTTCCCTTACATAGTCGTATAGTATTCTTCAGACTCTTTCTTCACCAACAAATTCTACGATAGGATTAAGATTCGCCCCTTAGGTAATGTGGGACCCTGCCAACCTCCTACTATTGTTGGCATCTCTTACTCACTGACCCTAGACGGGTCGTTGAAATTTGACTCTTTCCTTTGTATTTATCAGGTTAAGACATTCTAGGTCAACAACATGCTATTGCTTACCTTTATTACTTACAACCATTCTTACTTACTTTGGATTCATAAATATTGTTGTTTTCCATGGCCCATAACTTCTTTCTAATATCATATAAATAAAGAATTTTGCACATCAATAAGATGTATATGGAATCATGGCGCTAGTGTGATATTCAAAGAATGTTCCATTTTCAATTAATAATCTCAGGGAAGGGAATTTGAATCAAGATTCACATTGAACAACTTCAAGTGGACTAATGGATGGGCTAGAGGCTTATTGTGAGAATGATTAATTTGTTGTTGAATGCAAGAAACTTTGGAGCTAAATTTGATTTCTTCAATATCTCAAATATGTTATCCATGGTCATATGATCACATATTTATTCATTTACTTCATATTTTAAAGTCCCCAGATGATTTCCTTGCAAAAGTAGAACATGTACAAATGTGTCCCTTGATCATATTTGCACAGTAGCTACAAAAATGTCATATTTCATTGAAAAACACGTCGCCTTTAGGTTACTTGTTTGAAACAGTAACATCAAATAGTTACTTTTGGCTTGAATACAAATTGCATGTGGAAAGAAGCGTACTCGTGGAAAAAGATTACACAAATCAATTATTAATGGGATTTAGGGAAAAAGACAATGGAAAGTTCTTTCTATTATGCCCTTTTACCATAAAAGTTCAATACTTTTGCAATTGTAAATATTGTTATTGTGTTTTTAGTTGAAACTGTATAGGAAATTATGAGTTGCATGTTTTGGATGAAAATGACTCTCCTCACCATTGGTAAGGAGAGGAGGGAGGGGGGGACAACCTTTCTTACTTACAAGATTCACGCTGGTCATTGATTGATTTTTTCTTGGCATATTTTTTTATTAATTTTGTTTGAAATGGATGCGAAAAACATGAAACTATAGATTTGAATGGTTGAGTTATCATATGCAATTACTAAGAGAGTCTCTTATCGATAGAAAGAAATTATATATATCTCAAATAACATATATTTAAAAAAAGAATTGTAGGAAAGTGTTTAAGAATTGTAAAAAAAATTGGAAGGATATATAGAGAGAGGAGGAGGACATCTTTAACATTTACCTTGTCCTCTCTTATTTATCCATGATTTGGTTTGTCTTTGTAGAGTCTGATTCTAGTGGTCCTGTGTCTTGGTCATATCTAATAGAAGAGGAGAATGGACTTGAAGCAATTGGATTTGTATCGGCCTTTGGAGAAAAATGACTTGAAATCTAATTGTAGGGATTCGATTGCATGTACATATTAATATTATAATTGCATATGGTTCTCTATGTGAATCTCATTCAATTTGGTGTCACAGTTGTATTAGGATTATTTGATTAGAGTATTTAATCGCAATCCACTGATGAATCTTGCTCTTAATAAAACTATTTTTTAAACCCTTGAAGTTCTTGGTGTCATGGTTATATTAGGATTGTCTGATTAGAGTATTTAATTGAAATCCAGTGATGAATCATGCTCCTAATATAACTAATTTTTAAACTACTGTAATTCCTTCCTTCAATACTTTGGATCTAGCTATTGTCGTCTCTGGCAACAAATTTAACAAGTTATCCTTTGATGGAAATACTTGTTATTTTTTGAATAACCTCAGTATCCATCACAATCAACTCATTAAACCATAGGGTTTTATCATGAACCTTAATGAGCATAAATGCAGAAGTAAATTCCCTTTCTGCATTCCTATCTCTTAAACTATAGGGTATTATCATGAACCTTAATGAGCATAAATGCAGATGTAAGTTCTTTTTCTACATTCTCATCTCCTCATCTGCAATCTCTCTTAACTGAAATGAAACAAGATCACTCCTTCCCATCTCCTGGAAGTGCCTGGGAAAAGGTGGAGACAATGGCCAATGGTTCTGATTCCAAAACAAGCATTCCATCTACACTAGTATTTTCCTAAAATTTGCTACTAGTATTTTCCTAAATGTTGCTACCTGTTTTGCATGCATAAAAGTGGTTCTATGTTGTGTTAAATGTTCAACAATGATATTTATTCATCATGGTAAACTTATTTTTATTTAATGTTATTTTAAGTTTTTTTTTATTTAATTTATTTTATGGGTTGTTGTAATATCCATCTAAAACAATAGTACAACAATTATTCATTTGATCCGGTATGTTATAAATTTTCAAATACATAACTCCAAAATGCTTCTTCAAGAATGGGAACTCTCAAATCTAGTTTTAAGTGTGTTTTATTTTTTTGAGTGGTCGTGAATGCCATCAAAATGAAATGTTAATTGTGCAACCTAAAATAAAAAATGGTTTTTATATTAGCTGGTTGATGTAAGGTAATGAATTTTATATTATCTCATTGTTGTAGTAATGGTTACAAGGGTCAAAACCATTATTTACAAGAGTAAATCAGTAAATAATAGTAATAGGGATCTTACATAAAAACAAAAAAAATTAAGTAAAAAAGAGGGAAGTTCCGTCTATATTAAGAATTAAAAAGTACCATTGTTTTTGGATTACCCACCGTTTCGCCGATTAATCGAAAACCGAAATGGAGTTAACCCTTGTTCAAGGAGGACTAGTTTGCCATCAATCCTGCCCGAAGTAAACTAGGATTGATGGTGTTTCATTGTCTTAACTATGCCTAAAGTCTTACGGGATGTAACTAGAATCGTATATAAAACAATGAAAAAGAGACTGTAATCTTTGAACAGGACCATAGGTAATACACGGTGGCTTATGAGTTGGTGTCCATATCAGAAGCATGTGCCTTAGCTGGGATGACAAAGTGTTGTAGGCAGGTTGGGCATATTTGTTCAGGTGGCGCATTGGAATAGGCGTCGAAGAGCATGTCCACACACTGGCCCATGAGGGTGCCATGATAGTTGTGTTCCGCCATATGGATCCTCAAATCAAAAACCAAATTAAGAAGGTTCGGATGGAGTAGAGGTGGTGGGTCACACCATTGAGTTTGCATGCAGGAGATAGAAGGTGGCATGAAGATTGTGCCATCCTCCTTGGCCTTTCCACTACACTCGCTTGGCTCTACTTCCACTAGCTTGCTTGAGTCTTCTTTCCCAACCCATTTCAGGTCTGCTTCCTCCTTTGTTCTTTTCATGTTGTTTCCCAAGGTGGCTTCAGCATCTAAGTTTTCTTCATGAGGGTCCATGATTGTTGGGGCCTCCTCTTCCACATAGTAGGTGAAGCCTTCTTCTTGTTTCACCCCAGTGTTACCACCATTATAGTTCTCGATGCCAGACAAGGAGGCTCCCACTTTGAAATTACTTGGTGGATCCCAATTTTCCGGCACTGTGAAAAGGCGCAGCTCGGAGGTCTCTTGAAAAGGCTCCTCCAGGCTTTCCTCTTCGACATATTCCATGGGAGGATCCATGATGACTGTTGCAACCGAAGGCTCCATGATGACTGTTGCAACTAGAGGCGCATTGAATTCACTTTTGCTTCTTTGGAGTTGGGTCCGGGAAATGTAGAGTACACCCATTCCACTTTTTGTAGGCATTTTCATCAAGCAGCATAGGAATGCCAGGCTGAGCCTCAGTGAGGATTTCCTCATTCCTGAGGAATCAAGCTAGGGAGATAGGTGGGAGGTCTGAAAAATCTAGGAATATTGTTGCTCCAAGGCTTTCAGCTACAGCTCTGGTGCAGAGTGAAAATGAAGTGGAGAAAGACATGGTGCGGGTGCGATAAGAGTAGGAGGTCTGATGAGACGTTCGACACAATTAAGATCTCTGCATGGAAGAGCATCATAACAAGACTGTTCACATGAGGGGAAAGTCTTGTTTCAAGAGGGCGGTAGCTGGAGCCCTCTCCCATCCTTAATGCCGAGGGGATGTGAGTTGACCAATCTCATTTAAGTCCAGGCATGGCTCCATGCCATGTGTCTCAAGAGGTATATGTGGCACCCCCTCTTGGGGATGAATATCTCTATGGGCGATTTCATGGCACCCTGTCGAAAGATCGATGTAGTCATAGATTTGTGCATGCCAATAGATTTTCTCAGTTTCAGTGTTGACTCCCTCATTTGCAAGGCATTCCATGACTTTGGTGGAATCCCTTTTAGCATGAGAGGGGATGATAATGATATTGGGACAGAGAAAGGAGCCAAATTCCTCCAAATTTCCTGAAAGGCAACAATTAGGTGAGATATCGAAAGGACGTTCGCCATGGAGAATTCGAGTTATGAGGTGAATGATGATCTAAGAGTCCCCCTCTGTGATGATCCTTTGATAATGATTGTATAGTGCTAACTTGAGGCCTTTAAGAAGGATTAAAAGTTCAGGTTCATTATTTGTGTTTTCCCCCAGAAACCCTGTTGTAAAGTGAAGGATTTCTCCATTTGAGTTCCTGAGGACTGCCCCGAAGCCCACTGTGCCTGGGTTGCCTGTTGAGGCACCATCAAAATTGATCTTTATGAATCCTATAGGGGGTGGGGAGTAGAGTCTTGGGATGCAAGGGAGTTGTCTGACTGCATTTGTGGTTTCCTGATTGTGAATGTCTAAGTTCCAGTTTTGAAGGATGCATTCCTCCTTTTTATTGCAGATCAGGTCGCTAGGGGTCCAGGACTTACTCTTGATTGTTTTGGAAATGAAATTCACTACCTGCTCCCAGACCAAGGCAGGAGAGGAATCTGTTGAGTGGAAGATCCTTCTATATATTTCCTTCCAGATTTTCGAGAGGGAGAAACCCAGGAGAAGTTGCCAAATTCTCTTAACTATTGGGTTGTATAAAGAGATTGAGTCCCTGATTGAATTTAAATATGAAAAGCAAAATTAATTGTATTGTATTTTATATTGCATTTTACTTAATATTTGATTCTATTATACTATTATATACATATTTAATTTCATGATTATAAGATAATAATATAGTTGATTGAACTTAAATAGTTTTAGCTTTTATCTTTTATATGTAACGGATAGAGGTAAACTATCTATCTGCAATATTTGAAATCTCTAATGGACGGAGGGAAACTATAAGCTCTAACGATAACGAACAGAGGGAAACTATCTATTTGAAATCTCTAATGGACGAAGGGAAACTATAAGCTCTAACGATAACGAACAAAGGGAAACTATCTATTTGAATTCTCTAACGGACGGAGGGAAACTATATTTGAAATCGAAACTGAAAAAGCATGATAACGCATGGATAAACTGGACGTTTGGGAATTTGTGAAAATCAAAAGTGAAAAAGCATGATAAGCTCTAACGACGGTCCTTCAATATTTTCCTCCTTCTGTGTGGTTGGTTGTCTTATGGTGTGTGGGGTTGAGTCTGAGTCGTGTCTGTGTGATAGAGGCAGAGGCTGACCTGAATTAGAGCCACCTGCATCATCCACTGGAGCTTTTGAATGATAACTGACATCTCTATGGTATATTTTATCATTATTATTTCCTTCTGCAGAGATTGTTTGTAAATTCATTCAAGAATCTTAATCTCTTCCTGCTTATTCCAGATATCAAAATCTCATGTATAGCCTTCCTTTTGATTTGCCAATTTTATTGCAAATATTTCAGGTTCGACTCTGTTCTATCCGCATGCAAATAGTCATTAGTTGGAAGTGCTTAAAGGAAGAAGACTTAGAAGCCACATTTCCCCAATAGTTGTTCATTATCTTTGAAGGAGAAGAGGAGATGGATCGAACCAGTGACCGACACTTTGAGATTTCAAGACTGAGATGACGAGAAATGGTTACAGGTTGGGTTTCAAGAGGATCGTGAATTAGAGGCAGAATTTTTCCTATGATTGTATTCCAACCATCGTGAATTAGAGGCAGGTTGCTTTTTTCTTTTTTCCATTATGGAAATGGCCTTCGTTCTTTTCTTTTATCTATCTGTTTACTCTCTCAGGGATTACTTGGAAGCGCTATTTTATTTGTGCGCTATTTTATGTTGTGTGTATGTCTGTGTTCCTTGAGCTTTCAGAAAGAAAGCTCACGACAGCTATTCCGAAGATCTTCATGCTTACCCCTGCATAACCTGATGAAAGCATGACCCGAAGGGTTCTCAGATGAAGCTAGGAACCTTGATGTTCTGGAATAAATCCCTGTGGGCACCCTCATGTGAAAGATCGACAGGATTCAAAATCTCACATTGGTGGACATCTGGGCTAACTATTTCACCCGAACGACTTATTCTTTCTGACAACAAATTCATAGGAAAAAATATTTGGAGACTCGCTCAACTCTCCAGTTTTGAGGTACATTTTTCTCCTACTCTCTTTTTGATAAAATGACAATCCTGCAGGAACATTTAAGAGTAGAATATTAAATTTGTTTATTAAGTAGAAAATACCATATCATATGCGTATAAAGTTAAATTTTCTGACTGTATCGTTTGAGCATGGGGAATACTGGTAGGTTGTAAGAGAGGTAGATGATAAATTTTTATTATATAAAATTATAAATCTATAGATCCGTGGTAGAGTTCTATTCAATATAAAACACATGTATTTTCTCATTCAAATTACACAGGGAAACTCGACGCTTCTACGAGATCCCCAATCTCAATGGGGGCTTATGTAGTATGACAAGTTACATCTTATCTAACTAAAAAGGTTACAAAATAATGATGGGGATGACAGTAATATGTAATAGAATCGTGTGCCACACCTTCACAATTAATGATTTCATATCTAGTTTTGGTATTTTCAAGTTATTTAAGTGAAACTATATACAATAGTAGGATGACTAGCCATTGTTTGATTTTCATCACAATTATATTTTTCCGCCATGCTAATATCCCAGGCTCAGCTCATTTCTTCTGCTTCTTATACCCCGAAAGGATTCTATCTACTAACCACTCTAGTTTCTTGTTTTTCTTAATTTTTATTTTAGACGCTTTATTTTTATTTTTGAAGTTTTACCATGGACTATTATACCCCGGAGGGATTGGATATAATGACCTCTCTAGTTTCTTGTTTTTCTTAATTTTTGTTTTATACGTTTTATTTTTATTTTTGAAGTTTTACCATGGACTGTTTTGCAGAGCTTTATACAGACCTCAAAAGAAATTGTAAGGAGGTGTTTAGGGTGTGAAGGAGAAATGTTGAAAACAAATATGGCCTTGGTCAATGGATTTATTGTATTGTTTTCAATATTTTTTTAATAAAAGAATATAAAGCTATAAATTGCCTACACTAATCAATATTTTAGGTTTGGCTCTGTTCTATAGGCATGTAAATAGTCATTAGTTGGAAGAGCTTAACCCCAGAAAACGATAGGATTCAAGCCCTTCTAAACCCGAAACCGGGACTATTGCTGTAAAATACGAATTCGAGCTAAAAGTATGGCTCTGGTTTCTCTTTCCTTCTCTCTCCATAAAGTAAAAATACATCTCATGTATTTTTACTTTAATTTTTAAGGGTCAAGAAAAAAGATATGGATAGTTCACTGCGATTCACAATCCTAATTTTGCTATTATTTCAGTGTTATGTTTAATGTTTTTGACTTAACATTTGCAATTTAGTAAATAAATTCAATTTCAAACAGTAAATAAATAATCACAATCAAATTTTTATTTTAATTGTTTTTTACTTTTATTTTTTATATTTCTGTTTAATTTTATTAGAAAGTTTTTCAGAAATTTTTGAATCTATAGATTTGAGTGATTAATTCTCTATAATTTAAGTGCATTAAAATTTTTGAACAAACTAAATTTATTTCTGCATTCAAAAATAAAATTTAAAAAACAAAAAATTATGATTTAGTACAAATTTATATAATCAAATTACAACTAAAAAACCAAAATGTAAAATAAATAGACAACTTCT
>SNQJ01S0251793.1:0-12785 GCA_010110895.2 Picea sitchensis | reverse complement strand
GGGTAGGAAAAACTATGGCTCATTTATAGAGGTTTTGTTACTGGCCTCAAATGAAAGCAATTGTAACTAAATATGTAAAGGTTGTGTGATGTGTTCTACTTGTAAGCCCACTAATAGAAAACTGGGGCTATACTCACCACTTCCTGTTCCATCCCATCCATGGGAAAGTGTATCCATGGATTTTGTAGAGGGTTTACCAATGACCAAAGGGGGTCATGATTATTTGTATGTTGTAGTGGATAGGTTCAACAAGATGTGTATCTTGATGCCATGTAAAAAGTAGATCATTGTTGAGAAGACTGCTAATCTCTTCATTCAACATGTTTGCATTCACTTTGGGTTACCCACATCTATCGTCTCGGATTGAGATACTCGATTCCTTGGGGAATTTTGGACTAGCTTGTAGAGAATGATGGACACAAAATTGAAGAGCAGCATTGCTTTCCATCCACAGATAGAGGTGGTAAACTGAACAGTGGTACTTTTTCTTCGAGGCTACTGCAGCAAGTATCCCAGGTTATGGGATGAATAGATACCCTATATACATCATGCGTACAACCGAGCTTTACATTCATCCACTCAGAGTTCACCTTTTGAGACATGTTTTGGGTACCTACCAAAGGTTCCTTTGGACTTGATGTACGAGAAATATGTCGATGTAAATGAAGAATGAACAGAGGACAGAACCCACAGGTTTATCTAGAGGATTCAGCAGATACACCAGGTAGTCAATGAACAGTTGGAGAAAAGTCAAGCACAGTATAAAGCTCAGCATGACAAGCACAGGGTTGATCATCAGTTCCAGGTTGGAGACTGGGTATGGCTTCACATCAGCAAGGAGAGATTGAAGGGTGAAGGAAAGAAACTCAAGCCCATTCATTATGGACCCTTCACTATCTTGGAGAAAAGTGGTACCAATGATTTCTGTATGGATCTTCCACCTTATATGCAGATTTACTCAGTTGTGAACGTTGAGAACTTAAAAAAAATTTAGCCTCCCATGATCATGGATCAAGATGAGGAAGTTTGAATACCATCAGTTGATGAGTTTGCACCTAAGTACTTGGATGAGCTACAGGAAGATATCATCCTGGATAGGAGGACGAGGACTTCACAAAGGGTTGATGTTGATTATCTTCGAGTAGGCTTGAAAGGCACACATCCAAGCAAGGCAAAGTGGATCGAGAAGGGAAAAGTGAGGGGACTTTTCCCTCACTTACCAGTTGATTGATGGAAGATTTTGGTGGTCCACAAAGATCTCAGTGGGAAGGTGTGATCCAAAAAAGATCCAGAGAAGGTTAAGAATAACTCAGAACTCACAGAGGTAACTCAGAACGCTCAGAATGGTTCCAGCAGACAGAGAAAGGGAAAAATTCAAAGTTCCAAAAACTCAGTGAAAATGGCATGATCATGAAGAGCGCGTCGCAAGATTTCTAACAGCACAAACGGCTCGTCAAATGAAGTTACAATTTGAAAGATATTCATGGTCAAAGTTGCAGTCAAACAGGACCAGTCAGTAGGGGGGGACATCATCATCCGTACTGCTCACGTCAGTAGCTGACATGGAAGGATGACATCATCATACAATATGTTTTCGTCAACATGCCATGTGGTAGCACCAGAGGCTTCCGTGTGTCACCCGCCAATGGGATTTTCAGGGGTCCATGTGGACCAGTAGAAAAGTGCCACATGACACCCCCAGGCGATGCCACATGGCACCCCTAGGCGACGCCACATGGCACCACCCGGGAAGCACCATGTGTCATGTATGGAATGACGGGGCAGCAATGTCAGTAGACATGTGAACTTATCAAAAGGGTGCCACGTGGCCCAATCATCAGGCGACACGTGGCATCCCGAAAATTCCCAATATTAACTCATGAACGAATTTCGAATTTTAAAAATGGTGGGTCCACCAAATCTGGCAGACCACGCAAATTTTAACAACAAGTTGGTGGGACGTCTAGACTCCGCTAAAGTTAGCGGGAGCATATATTGCAATGTATATATATATATATATATAAGCAACCAACATTCCAAAATGGAGTCCGGTGGGATTCGACCCTGGAACCTCCGCGATGCCCAAAGCTTTAAAAACTCCGCCCATAACCAATGCGCCATGGGTACCACTTGGTATATCCACCCATGGTTATTACTTAAAAGGTACAATCCGCCCAGAGCCAGGGGAGAGGCGCGGACTGTACGGACCTGCGGGCATGGATTTCGAGACAGAACTGTCATAATTGCAGATTGTAGAGGGCACGGAAACTGAGACAAAATTATTCTTGGGCCTGGGAGTGCCAGAGTCGGATCAGAGCGTGGAGACAGTCATTTTTGAGTAATTCGACGCCACAAATTCAATGGTGTTGTCTATTTTATGATATGAGCATTATTTCTGCAGCTTGATTTCAGAATGAGGTATATTTATGTATTTGCCAAATTATTTTGTTGAGTTAATGAAAGAGCCTACCCATTTGAGAGCAGGACCCAGAAACGTAGTCCACCCGAGACAAACTCCGATATCAAGTTTTTGTGTTCAGATCTGATGCTTATGTCTCTTCATTTTTAAGTTTTCCCTTCTTTAATGGTGCACTTTAATTTATGCTCATTTAATACAATTCTTTATAAGTCACGATGAAAAGATGCCAGATCAACCTCAATTCCTTGCTCATCCCGAGCAAGAGGGGGTTATACAAAATAATTTTTTTCATATTTTGACTAAAATATTACAGTATGGAGAAGTATAGATGAAGATAGAAAGAGAAGTATGTAAGAAGAAGAAACAAATTCTTTATATGGACGGTCGACTTAAGGTACTATTTCCGACTGTGTTGTTATGCCTGGAGTTCCACTGCTAGCTTAGTTGAATTCCTTGTTCTTTTCACTTTCTGTGTTGACCATGAAAACTATCCAAATAATACTAGGGGTTTAACTCTTTGTTTGTTGGATGAAGTTGCACCAAGTGTTGACCGCCTGGTGAGCCTCGATATTTAGAATCTTCGACTGGGCAATCAAGTCGACTGTTTCCACTATACTTGATGTCTGAGAAGTTTTCGAATCTTGATCGAATTGTTGTTCTGTATGTTTCATTTTACCTATGAGTTGGCTCAGGTGACTGACTGCCTATTTTGTTTCTAGATGCACTATGTGTCCCTCCTTCTGCCATTCCTGCTCCTGCTATGATAGTTGTTGTTCTATTGCTGTTTATTTTTCCAGTTGCATGGTGAGGACTTCTTTTACATTGTTATCCATGGTCGAGTTCCTTGACCTTTCTATATTGTCAAATGAATCCCTTTATATCCGACATTTACTGAATGCGTCTGCAAAATGACTCGACCATTTGTTTACCACAGAGCTTAGTGCGCTAGTTTCTTTGGTTAATTTATGTATGTTCTACTTGAAGCCTTTCAAATTCTATTGTTCTGCTTCTAAGACCATGTTCATTTTTTCTTGGGTTGTCTGGTTCTTTGCATGCTAAGTCATGTTGATGCTCGACATCTTCTTTTTCTTTCTTCAACGCTTGTACCTGTTGTCGGTAATTTGCGTTTTTTTTAATCAATCTATCGATCAGTTCCTTGATCCTTCTAAGGGGTTTTGCACCTCTGACATCTGTTCGATCCCTTCATTCATCCTGACTGCTTCTCTGCATCCTTCCAAGATATTTTTTTGTTCTTGTTTTAGTCATTCAACCTGACTCCCTTCTCTCAACACCTTCTTCCCTCTCCTTGTTGATTCTTTTGAAATAACTCCATGTAAGTTGAACAAATGTTTGTCGGAAATGCTAGTTGGTTTGAATGAGGTTTCGACTGTCGAACCTGATGGAGTCATTGTTCCATTCATTCTGATGGTGATAATGAACGACTTCCTTTTATTTCTTTTATCTACAGATTTGGGTGTTTGGTCGTCTTTTGTTACCATATGTTGTGTTGTTGGGATGCTTTGTTCGCTTGTTTCATCTTTTTCTTCTTCCTCATGTTGGGTGTTTTGTACCTCCATCTCTTCTTTGCCCTAGAGTTCTGGCTCTTATGCATTAATATGCTCAGTGTTCACGGGATCTATCTCCGATGAAGGTTTTTCAGTCTACAACGTTTCGACGTTCTCCACTTGTGTGCTTGGAGTGTCATTTTCTAGCTCTACTTTTGTATCATTTTGGTTAATCTCGAACTGGTGTGCTTCAATTGATTGCAAGACTTCTTCTTGTTGATCTAATGATTCAAACGGATAGTCTGCATGGTTTTGTGTTGGGACGGTTGGCTCACCGACTTGTATTGATTCAACTGAATGTTGTGGCGACGTCTGTTTTCTGGTCTACTGTTGTTATACCAATTCTGTGTCGATTTCTTCGATTGACTCATGATGCTCCATGTCGATAGTTTCTATCTGGGCGTCATCCAATCTTGACTGGCTAATCTGACTTTGTCGCTTTGGATGATGAGTTGCCTCTTCTTTTTCTTTACCGGTAATTCTTCTATGACCAAGATCGGTTATGCTGGGGTGACTCCCCGATGAGGTCGATTGTAGCATCGGGTGTTCTTTTCTTGCTTGGTGTTACTTTTGGTCTTAATTCCCATTATGTCATGTTCATTGTAACTTTCGTTGGGCTGACAGACGTAGTTGTGCTCTCTAAATTATTCTGCCTATTTGCCCCTCTTGTTTCAATTTGCCTAAGCGTGCTCTTTATGTTCTTCACTTTCTGGAAGGCCTCCTTCATTTGTGGTCAGATTGAGGAAATGTATATCTTCTTCATGGTAGTAGTTTCTTGTCAAGTTTCTTGTCAAGTTTGTTGTAATTTGACGGTGATCTTGGAGGTGATACTTGTCATTTTTTCTTTAATGATGGGGTCATTGAAGTTAATGCCCTCGTTCGACTCAAATGTTTATCTCCATATCTCCTCATCACTTTTCTTCCCTTTTTTTCTTTTTATTCAATTGTTTTCTTTTTCCCGGGGAAGGATTTGGAGGGACAATTGTCATAGCTTGTAAGTCTTCGACAAACAGAACTGTGTAGAGAGTGGCTTGTCTTTCTTCTTCTTGTTCCCCATCAGTCAATGGAAATAATAGAGGCATCCTTGTCTGTTGTGCCTCCAATGGAATTTCTAAGTTCTGATTGATTTGTCTTTCCAATTCTATGAAGACTTCTTCCACTGTCAATTGGTAATGCAATTTTTTTGGTTCTGGCATCGACACGACTCCACACCAAAGTTTTGTGCAGTCGAGTTCGAGCTGAAAATGGAAAGGTGACAAAAGTGCTCGATGGATTGCTTGTTCGACTCACCATCTCTGGGTACTACCTTTCATGCCTACAATCCACAACCAGACCATCTCTTCTAGTGGAAGTGAGTTGGACGTACCTGCCTGATTTGAGGAGAAAACTCTATACTTTTCCATTATCAGGGTATTCTTGGTTATGAATGTTGCTTCTCCTACAGGCCCATATTGTTCCATTGTTATCCAGATTAGCAATGATGGAAACTTGATGGCTCAGCCTGAATCTTGAACTTCCTTGCAGTTCGTTCTGAGCAAGTCGACCAAATGTTTTTCCCAATTGAACCTTTCTGAATTCTTATACACTTGAGTTATTGCTTCAACAATTGTCATATTTACGTCGGATGCCAATCATGCGGGTGTGAAGCACAAAGAAATTATGATGGCATCCCAACGGGCTTTTGGGTCGGTGATTTTGTTGATCAACAATCCCTTAGAGTTTTTGGTTGTCACTGACCCTGTTAAAAACTGCATCCAATTGTTAGAATTGGTCGATTTGGGTACCTTGGCCCCTGCCCTTGGGACTCCCAAGATTCGGTAGAGGAGTCTTCCAATTATTGATATGGCCTCATTTAACCATAGGTATCCTTGATGCTACCGACTAACAATAAATTTTGTCACTTCTTCTTTCCATTGACCCATGTCAGCTATTTGCGGGGCGCCAAGGATATGTCGAATTCCTGCTTTTTCCAGGAAGTCAATTTCTGCTTTCCAACTTCCTTTCTCCATTGCACACTCAGTGAAATTTATCCAATGTTTTCTACAATATGTTTCCTCCATCTTCGCGAGCTAGATATTTTGCATCTGGATTTGCAATGGCATCGCAGTGGCTCTGTCAAAAACTTGCCTTGTTCTTGAATCTTATGTTGCGTTGTCAATTTGACGTCTCATCCTCGACATTTGTTGATCCTAGTTACCAGTTCCTGGCAGCATTGGCGGATTTACAGGTTCGGTCGTATGTTTGCCTTGAGCTATAATTATCTATGGAGGAAAGAATAATAGTGAGGCAAAGTCATATGCTTCTTCCAAATTTATAGTTGGTCGTGAAAGCGTCGGGTTTAATGCATCCAATTGTTCTTGTATGTCGTGCTCTTTCGTCATAAAGATTGGTGGTGCGAGTGGGTCGAGCGAGTGGACATTTAAATCGTTGCTTGGTTGGCATTCTTTTATGTCTCATAGGCTATTAATTGCAATATCTTGTTGTTGAATGTCGCACGTATCGATATATTCGACGGTTGTACAACGGTCATTTACATCATTAATGCACGCGTCGGCTTTTACCTGTCTCGGATTTAATGTTGTCTCTGCTAATGTCGATGTTTTCTTGGTCGACGTTGTCCTGGACCCAATCGACGAGGTTTCCTCTATTGATACGTGGTTGATACGTAAGTCGACCGATCGGAGTTCTTAAGCCATCTTTATTACTTGATTGACTTAGTCGATGTCGGTGATGGCTTGGTTGTTCGTTCATTTTTCTAATGTTTACTAAGTCTGAATGATGTCATCTTTTTTCATGCCAATCATGTTCTCTTGATTTATGTTCATATGATATTCGCTCCCCTGATATGCGCTCGCTTGAACCACGCTCGCTTGCTCCTAGACTAGTCCTTTCACTTGATCTTTTTCTTATGAGTATTTGTCTTAAGTCGGTCGAAGGTGTAGGATGTCGAGAATATCTTCTGGTACCTTGTCTCGAGCTTGACCACAAACTACTTTCTTTCTCCATTTTACTTTATTGTTGATTTTCCTTTAATGTTATGGCTACTCTTTAAATACTTTAGCTTTTCTGTTTTTTATACCTGAATTTATCTAACTGCCTTTTTTGTTTATTAATTTTAAGCAAGGTTTATTTCTTATAAGTCTGATTAGTTATTTTAGTTGGTTCATGTTGGCAACTCCCTGCTAAACTTTGCCAAAATGGTTCTTTTCTTTTTATACTTGATATTTCTTTAAATAAGCCCCATCAATTAGTTTCTTAAATGGATGCCCCAATAACGTTCTGAGTTGGACCACTCTAGTCGATCGAATGTCTTCCACCACATAAGGCCCCAACCATGTTGTTTCCAATTTTCTGGGTTTGCCTTTTATACGACTGTCATACAGTAAGACTAAGTCTCCATCTTTTATATCCTTTTTCTTCAAGTGACGATCATGCCACACTTTTTGTTGTTGCTTCTGAACCTCTTGGTGATGGATCATTATTAGCCTCTCTTATTCCAACTTGTTCAATTGGTATAGTCGGTCGTTCAGGTTTTTTCTCTCGTCGAATTTGATAAAGCTGCGACCCTATCAGAATTAGTCCAAAATTGTAGCGGGATCGCCGCTTCCTGGCCGTAGACTAGCTTGAATGGAATTTGTCCAGTCGATATTTTGAATGTTGATCTATACGCCCAAAGGATTGCAGGAATCTTATCGTCCCAGTCATCTTTATTTATGCCACAAATCTTTGTAAGTCCCTTATGTAATGTTTTATTAAAGTACTTGACTGCCCTATTTGCTTGTGGGTGATAGTCTGTCGTTTTTCTATGGTCGATTAAGAATTTTTCCAGTAGAACTTTAATTGTTTCATTTATAAAGTGAGTTCCCTGGTCTCTGATTAGTGTCAGAGGACAACCAAATCTTGTGATTATGTTCTCATAGATGAATTTAGCTGCAACCTCTTTGGTACAGGATTCAACCGACTCAACTTCTTCCCAGTTAGTCACATACTCGACCGCAATGATTATGTACTTGGCACCAGTTCTTCTTGCCCTCTGTGGGAATGGCCCGACAAAGTCGATAGCCCAGATTTTGAAAGTTGAATTAGGGTTTATTGAACTTAGTGGAATTTCATTTTTCCACAAGGGTCGTCCAAGTCTCTGACAACTATCACATTTTTTAACTTGATCCTGACAGTCTTTATGCAAAGTTGGCCACCACATGCCTGCTTGTAGTACCTTCCTGACTGTTGTGTCGGCCTAAAAATGTCCTCCAACTGCTCCTGCATGGGCTTCATTGATGATATCCTCTCGTTCATATTCTGGAATGCATCTTCTTAACACATCATCCATTCTCATTTTGTATAAGTATATGTTAATGATTGTGAACGATGCAACTTTCATGGCTAGAGTTTTCTTTTTGTTTGTCGGGAGGTCCTCTAGGGTCTTTCCTTCTTCTAAGAAATTGGCAATATCTTCTAAATCTTTAGGTGCAACTTCGACTCTGAATAAGTGTGCATTTGGGAGGTCATCGTCGATGCATGTCGAATCTTCTCATGTTTCTAGTCATGACAAGTGATCAGGTCGAATGTTCTTTTTCCCTGGTCGAATGATTATGTCAAATTCAAATTCCTGAAATAATAGTGACCATCGACAGATCTTGCCTTGATGGACTAGTTTATTGACCAAGTATTTTAATGCTTGATGGTCCGTGAAAAATGTAAAAGGGTTTGCCAATAAATAATGACGAAACTTTTGTAGTGTGAAAATCATTGATAAGGCTTCTCGTTCCGTAGTCGAATAATTTCTTTTTGCTTTATTCAGTTTCTGACTTGCATATGCATTTGGGTAATCCATTGTGTTGTTGTATGGTTGAGCTAAAACCGACCCGACAACTACATTCGACGCATCGACGTGGACATGAAACTTTCTCGACCAGTCTGGAAATTTGAGAATGGGTGCTTCAACCAACTTCTTCTTTAAAAATTTGAAGGATTCTTGGCAATATTGGCTCCATTTGAATTCGACATCTTCTCATAGAAGCTCGTCCATTGGGAAGGTCATGTCTGAATAGTGGCATATAAACTTCCTGTAGTAGCTAGTATGACCCAGTAGAATTTTTATCTATTTTTTATTCACGGGTGGTTTTAGATCAAGTATAATCTTTATTTTATCCATGTCGACCTTCACCCCATCTTTACATACCACATGTCCTAACATGATTCCAATAGGTGTGGCAAACATGCATTTTCTGATGTTTAGTGATAGTTGAATCTATCTGCAGCGTTCTAACTTAAGTCAAAGCCATTATATATGATTTATGAGTAGACTATAGATTGTCAAGTCGTCGAAGTATACAACAATGGTTTTGTAGATGTACTCTTGGAATGCTTTGACCACTATTCTTGAAAAAACTGTTGGCGCATTCTTCAGTCCAAATGGCATGACTCTGTAGGCAAAAGATCCAAATTTCGACACGAAAGTTGGTTTTTCCTGATCTTCTTTTGCGATTGGCACTTGATTATATCTTGAAAATATGTCAGTAAATGAATAACATTCATGACTAGCAACTTCGTTTATTATTTCATCAGCAAACGGGGTGGGGAACAAATCTGTCATAGTCTGTTAATTGAGTCCCCGAAAGTCGACACAAATTCTTAACTTCTTTGGATCATGCTTCTTTGGTTGTACCACCATGGGGCTTGCCCATTCTGCCTTGTCGATAGGATAAATAATGCCTTCATGTAGCATTCATTCGATCTCTTTTTGAACGATCGGTTTATACTTATGTGTTAACTTGTATGGTCATTTTTAATTGGCTTTTCTCCTGGGATCAGTTCGATCTTCATTTCACCCATTTCCTCTACAAGTCCTTTCAGGTCCTTGTAGTCGCGTGAAAAAACATCTTGATACTCTTTTAATAGAATGACTATGTTGGTTGTTTGTTTGTGAGACCAATAATCACCTACTCGCACCATTTTTGGTCGACCATCATTTGATATGCCGAATTCCTTCATTCTTATTTATGCATCCATCCATTATGGTGGTTTTGCTTCGTCAAGATGGCATTCTCCTTCTTCAATTTTCATAAAACTTTCTAGGAAGTCGGGTTGTTCTTGATATTCTTTGTGTTCTGTGGCTATACTTAATACTGATTTCACATGATTTTGCAATGATGGATGGTCTTTCTTCCATTGGAAGCTCTGTCCTGGACATTTATATTCTCCATGTCAATTCTCCGTGTAGTCGATATTTCCTTGTTTTCTACCAACACAAAATTGCAAGTCGATGTTGATCCTCCATCGACCAACATATTTGCTTCTTCTTTCTGTTGAGCTGGTGAAGGAATTTCTAAAAAGATTTTTATTTGACATGATGTGTCTTTCAAATGTTTCTCTACTAGATTAAATTCCAAGTCTTGGACAAAGTTTATTTTGATTTAAGTCCATTTGGAAGTGTGGTCGCAGGCTTCTTCAATCTTGTACTATTTACTTAGTATCTCATCTAATGTACTTGGGAACATATGGGGCCATACCCTTTCATCCTTGTATCCAATTCTTCGCCATTCGCTTTCACAACGTTGAATATATTCTGCTAAATCATAACCGATTTTGAATGTGGGAATATCTACATCTTTTGATAGTTTCTTGTCGCCGAATCTTTCAAAGAAGTATGTCGACACAATCATCCATGTTTGTAACTTAGGGGAATGTGTTTCCCACCATCTTGCAGCCTAGATTGTGAAAGTTTCCACAAGACTATGTGTTCTTCCTTGTTCTCCTATGGATTTTGCTACCTCTTCAACATGGGTTGAAGGGGTATGTTGTTCACTGTATCGCAAGGGTCTACTTATCTGATTGTCGGTCGAAATGAGAGTGGGAGTATGTCGTTCACTATATCGCAAGGGTTTACTTATCTAATTGTCGGTCAAAATGAGAGAGGGAGTATGTCGAGTTATTTTTTCGTATACTTTTGGTACAACATGGATTGGATAACACGTCTTAGGACATTTCTTTGGAATAACTTCGATAGACCAACAGTATTTTGCATGTGCTTCGTAGTTTTCTATTTGCCAGTTGTATAAGGCGAAGTCGGAATTATGTCCGACCGACATGGGAGATTCTCTCAAAATTTCTCCTTCTGCGGCCGGTTCTATATAGTCTTTTTGTTCATTTTTTATCTAATGTAGACATCTGGCTTCTTGATCTTCATCCCACAACTCCATCCATGGTTTTCCTTCCTTTGGATCCAGGGGAATAATTATTTTTCTCCAACTTCCTTTCAATTTGATTATATCTCTTTCCATGGAGATAGTTCCATGGAGATAGTTGTTTTCATTCATCGACCCCATGGTCGACCGAAAAGCGTTGCATACGTTGGCATTCCTTCAACAAGGTTGATCACCTCAAAGTTGACCGAAGTTGTTATTTCCATAATTTTTGTATCGACATTTCTCGGTATTTCGATTGGTTCTATTACTCTCTGATCAACTAACTTAAGATAATTCATCAAGGGTGCTAGATTGGGTTGGCCCATTCGTACCCATGTTTCTCGTGGTAAAATATTAACTTGCGAACCGAAATCCATGACCCCCTGATTGACCATCATTCCCTTGATCTCCAAGTCGACTCGCGGATCATAATCTTTGATGTTATAAGAGAGGTGATTTGCGTCCTTTGTCGGTTTCTGACCATCTTCGTATTCTCACAGTATGTTGAGTAGGTACAATAGCCTACCTATCGATTGTTTATTCTTGGATGGTGTCTTTGCTAGTGGGAAAATCCCCCCTTTAACTATACCAGGGTTTAAGATATAGACAGAGCGAATGACCGTCTAAAAGTCAATATAGTTTCTACTCTACCCCAAACATACCAAAACAAATGAAAAGAAAGAAATAAGAGAGAAGCTCGGTAACTATACCTTTTATCCCACGTCTGGTGATGATCTCCTCAAGCTTTGTAGTTCCAAAGACTGCAAGTCTCCTCCTAAGGCTGACCTACATCCAAAACTAGGCAAACAAAGACTACAAGAATGCTATTTATATTCATGATTTAGGGTTAGATATCAAATGCTATGTATAACTCAAAGAAAATACACAAAACATCATCATTTGGGACAGGGAAAATAGATTCTTGTATTCATCAAACAAAGACTGAAACTTACAATCTGTGTCGGCCACCGTTCCGTGAACCTGGTCCGGGCTCCTCTTTACAATGCTCCAAGTGCACCTTCAATAGGCATATTCTCTCAAGCTTCTGATCACCTCAAGGGAATGGAATGGATTGAATTGAAGAAGAAGGGGTTGAAGAGGGAATGTTGAGGCAATATCTCATAAAAGGTAGCAAAAGCTTGGGCAAGGAAGGGAAGTGAAATTGGGCAGAGTTTCATTGTTCTTATGCTTGAATATGAAATGAGACCCCAACACCTCCTTTTATATGACAAAAGGATGGTTATTTGGCTGGGTGATAGGCTACAACATGTGAATTGGTTGGGAAACCTCTAATAGCCAGTGAATTTCACCAAATTCCTCACAACTTTTTAATTTTTGCAACTTTTGCAAGCATACGCAAATTGTTTAGTGTTCAACAAGTGTATGTATGCGGGATGTATAGCATGAAACAAGCGTATGTACGTGGGCTGTAGTGGTGCAAGGCACGTACATGCTCTAAAAAATGGTTTTTAAGAAGAGCTTCTTAGCAATGATTTGGAAAATTATGCAAGTAAGAGGGCCAATTCCATGTATGCATGAGTAGGGCATTTTAGGGCTATAACAGATGGCCCCTAATGTGTGAGGTCAGAAGAGCAACTGATGGTCGAAATACAT
>SNQJ01S0251792.1:0-12785 GCA_010110895.2 Picea sitchensis | reverse complement strand
TTTTCTAATTTCAAGCTCATTAAAAAATGAAACCAGCTTTGAGCATGATTTTTTGATTTCAAGCTCGTTAAAAAATGAAACCAGTTACGAGGATATTTTTTGTGTCTCTGTGGCAACCTTGTTAAAAAATGAAACGAAGGTTACAGGCATAATTCCTGTTTCTATGTCAATCTCGTTAAACAATGAAATAAAGGTCTAGGGATTGAACCTAGATTCTCGAGCATAGTTCTTGTTCCTGTGTTAAGCTCGTTAAAAAATGAAACAAATTATTCCCCCTCTTTGTTTGAGTCAAGTCCTTCATAGTATTTGAAGCTTCATTTCATTCTCCTTTACAGTTGGATGAAACGAAGCTTGGGGGGCATTTGCTTCCAGCCTCTGGACTTCATGTTGAAGTTGAGCCGCTAGTTTCTTAAGCTGGGGGCTAAGTACCAACCATCCCTGTGTTATGCATTGGGAAGTTTGGGAAGTCCAAGCATAGTTTTCTATGGTTCAAGCTTTTGTAAAAATGAAACCACCTACCTCAAGCATAATTTTCTCTGGTTCAAGTTTGTGTAAAAATGAAACCAGGTCCAAGCATAGTTTTGGCTAGTTTTAAGATTGTGTAAAAATAAAATCTATCCCAAGCATAGTTTTGTTTTCTTTTAAAGCTTGCGTAAAAATGAAAACAATTCCGAGCTTAGTCTTTGTTCTTTCTCATGCTCGTAAATACATGAGAATAAGTTACTGATCTTAGTCTTTGTTCTTTCTCATGCTCGTAAATAAGTGAGAATGTAACCGATTATACTTTTATCACTTTTTCGGACTCATAAAGGTTATACGAAAAAGGAACCCATTGGAGTTCCCTTCAAGCTCTTTTCAGACTCTCTAAACATGAAAAGATTGCCGAGCGACCTTGTTCTTTTCATGCTCGTAAAAGTATTTGAAGAAAACATTTGATGGGCAATAGATTATTACTTTTTCGGTCTCATCAAATTAATTTATGAAAAAGGAATTGAGAGAGTTCTCTTTAAGTGTTTTTCAGACTCTCTAAACATGAAAAACCCCTGAGTTTTCTTTCTTTGGACTCATAAAACAAACATCGAAATACCCTTACAAGACTGAACTAATCCTTCTTAGGATTCATTAAACATACTCCAAGGGACTCATCCAAAGGATGAGCTTACAGTTCAAGCGTATGTTATCCTCCTCAAGCTTGTGTAAAAATAAAGAGGTACTCACCAGAAATGGTGGGGGAAAAATTGGGAAAGAAATGTATCTAAACCTGTATTCTATGGAAGATTCACCTTTGAACATGACACCCTTTCACTCACTTTGTGTCTAGGTTGGAAAATATGCTTGTATCTTGATCACACTCCTTTATAAGATTACAAATTGGTCCGTAATCCCTGTTGTTGAGTCAGTGTTTCCAAGACAATTGTCATGTTATCAATATGTTCAAAGAGAAGTTCAACCCAGAAAGCCTTCTATTGTGTCGGCCATTTCTGCAGTCCTTAAGTCTTCTATTGCGTCAGCCATCCCTGAGTAAGTCCCGAATCACTTGTTACTCTGATCTAATTCAAATCTTGTTACCCGTTTCGTGTCATTGATGGGGAATACATTAAGGCCCTCCTGTGACAAGTCTTTTCCTGTCAACTTCAACTAATTATCTAGGAATTAGACTTAGAAACTAATTGGTACCTTGGAACTTGCATGCCTCAATGGAAGGTTTCCTCTCTTTCAACAGTGGGTTTTCATTATCGACCACTGATCGAGAGATTTCACCGAGTGTTCAACTTCAACTCATTAATTCACATTCGTTGAATTGTGCTAGAGTACGTTGGGGGTCATTGACATTAATGGTGATTTCCCTCACACTTGTTAATGATTTTCATTAATGATAGGTAATCAAGTGGTTTTTACCATGTTCGACTTTAGCACATGTATTCACATGGTTAGATTCGTACTATAGAGTGGTGGAGATGAAGACCCTGGATCTTTTGTGACAGATTCGGGTTGCGTTGGAGTATATTCATTTTGTACTGTTGCATAGATCCACATTGTATGTCTCGTGGCTATGTTCAAATTTGAGTCTTTAACACATAGATCCACAGTGTATTTTTGGTGGCTATGTTCATATTTGAGTCATATTGGCATGGATCCACAGTGTATGTTTGGTGGCCATGACCTGTCTTACTTGGCATGGATCTTTGCATGTCAGTATTTATGCTTTGAGTCATTGGTATTATGAGTATGGGAATTCCCACCTCAGTGATGATATATTATTGTATTGTATTTCTTTGTTTGTTGGCAGGTTTCCGATCGACTGTTCCTTGTTCCCTACACACACGTGACAAAGTATTTCAGCTATCACTTTGTTCTAACTTCATACTTTGGGGGGATCTCTGTTACACATTATTTTCATCATCCCCATGACTGTTAGTGATGTAAACCTATCCTTTGTATTTAGAAGGATCAGTGGCCTGGTTTCCTGAAGAAAGAAGGGATAAGAACTTTCCCTGAGAGAAGAAGTTGTATTTTCCTTTGTAAAAACCCTATTAAGGAGGATTTTCGCAGGTTGCACTATACACAGGGTGCGGAAATGCCTAATTTCCGCACCTTGCTCTATAGCTATGGTTTGAAGTTTCTGCAGGTTGCACTATAGCTAGGGTGTGAAAATTCTTGTACGTGGGAAAAACGAGCGTCTTCTCGATGCTTCTAGAAGGAGAAGATTCTATGGTGAGGTGGCCTCTGAACGGTTTGGATCTTACTCGCTTTCATGATTTAGTGAGATCATCCTAACCTCCTCACCTTATCCTCTTCAACTTATAAAAGGAGAGGAGCTCTCATGGAGAAAGTTAGATTGGCTTGTTATTGAGTTTTGTAGCTTGAATTCTTTGGAGCTTGTATATTGGCTTTGATCTTTGCTTTGTCAAGATAGATTACGAGTAGCTATTAGATCCATGGTCTCATAATCCTTGGAGCAAGAAGTGTGTGGGAAGAAAGGAACTATTGGAAGGAACCTGACAACATTAAGGCATCTGGTTGTATCTTTCTTCCACATTCTTTAATACAAATATACTTTTCTTTCCTATATGAATGTTATTTGTTCATATTGTATGATTCCTTGATCACGTACATAGTTTCATATCAAAGACTCTGTTATTTTTGTATTCGTTGGTTTATGTTTCTTTACAGATATTTCTCCATAAGCCTCGTGACAGATCTTGGATTCCATTGGCGAAGTCAGATCTTCGATATTTAGAAGGTATGTTCTAGATCCATTTCTCATTTGATAATTGAAATCTAAGGAAAGAGTAGTGTACTGTCTTGTTTTGTTCTAGTTTCATAGTGAAGCTAGGGGGATTGATTTGTGTCTGCACTTAACAATTAGCCTGACAAAACTGTCGTAATCATTGTAACTATTTTGTAACAGCCTGACTAGTCATGGTCGAGGTTGTGGATGAGTTGGCAAGTTAGTTATGATTTCCATGCTCGATGGAAGACATGGGGGGATGCATGCATATATGTAAGAGTTGGGTTTTTGTTCACTAGGGGAATATAATAGTAGGAGGATGAGTAAGTTGTAATTGAGTTAGGGCTTTAGTTTAAGTTTTGTATCAGTTTTTATGTTCAAATATAGGATGTGTGAATGAGAGAAAGGATATCTTATCGCATGACGTGTCTCTGGTTTTTATTGATTGTTGATGCATCTTGAGAAGGCTTTGGCCTATGTGTATGAGAATGTATTTGAATGCCTTTGAGCTTAATGAATGGAATCTGAAGAACATTTATCTCCGCATTTGATGAGTTATGGTATGGCTAATGTGTATTTTTATATTATGCTACACAATTGTCTTATGGTAGTTATAATGAACGAATGACTAGTTGGTGAAGGTTTCCTGTTTGTTTCATTCCTTCACATCCTGCACAAGACTTATGGTCTATGTGATTCTCATGGCGTCATAGGTGATACCTTCTTCGGTTCTTGAATATTGAATATATTGTCTCCTATGGGGTTTTGTTGGTAAATCCTATTGAACCCTAGGTCTGAAACCACCCCTCGAGCCAACAAGCACACCTGCATCACCAATTTTTCTTACATATATTAGATTCATTGCTAAACATGTAATAGCACACCTGGAAGGGTTCTCCTCCTACCATCTTGTTACAAAAATATTCCCCTACGGATAGGTGAACTTTCCCTTAGAGTACAGACCCCTCTACCAAGATAGAAAACTACCTTTGGACACTACCATTCCTATCGATTCATTTTATCCATTGAAAAAGAGAGAAGGTGGGAGAATATGATGTACCTCACTTTCAAAGTTTGTCTGAGCTGCTTCAATCCATGAGTTCCAAACAATACCTGCAATGGACAACAAGACACAAACGACTATCTCCTACTCTAATGGATTAGACAAAATCAATCGATCTATGAAGATTTAGACAAGCATAGACAAGTACATGTAAACACATACTAGAAGGAAATAGGCCAAATATATTAATGAGAACTTCAAAAAGAAACTTACAATATTAATATGATGTTGCAACAACCTCTCCAAGTCCTCCTCGTACAACCCTTGCTTGAAAGATCCACAATCAAAATAACAATGCTTTGCTGATTTTTCGTCTCTGTTCACCATGAGAATGCCTCCATTTATAGGCTTTGAGAGGCTTAACCACCTTGGGTGTATTTGGAATTGGTTGAGGATATGGCTCCATTAGTTGTGATATCTCCCTTAGATGTTTCCCAAGAGTTATATTCGAGCCAAACCAACTTGATCCATCTATAGCTGTCTTTAGAAGAAAAAGGGATTTCTTCCAAGATTTTCTCAACCAACTCGACGCTCCTTTAGAATGGGTAATAGAGCGCTACAATGTTCCCTGTGAGATGGTCAAAGAGCGTTAGCGCTCTATGTATATGAGCAGGGGAGTGCCGATATTCCTAAAAGTTACCAAGATGAGTAATTCCCATAGAAAAACACTTGTTCCGACTGTCAGATGATGGGGCTTCTTATTCTAACATGTTTTAGGGGTTGTATCAAGTGTTTTCATGGTGTTGTTCATGATACAACACTTACAGAAAGAGAATGCAACACTTACGACACTTGCGGAAAAAGTGTGACACTCATGACACTTACGACAATGAGAATGTGACATTGTCGAAGTGACGAATTTTGATGTGTAACAAATTCCCCCCCAAAGTGTGAAGTCAGAAGATGAGAGTTGCTGGCGAAAACACTTTGTAGATTCTTCGAAGCAAGGGTATGGAGTCGAGGAACCTGGTAGAAGCTATAGACAACCATCAAACAATATTAATATGAGTTCCATTTCCGAGGCATGCATATCTATGCTCGGAATACAAGATGACTCAAAACACGACCGCCGACCAATACACTACGGATCCATGAAAAATATTGACTAAGGACATGGCCACAAGAGATACAATGTGGATCCATATCTCCATGACATGAACTGACCGTAGCCACGAAAAATACACCGTGGAGCTACGAGATGATAAAACATAGCCATTGACCAATACAATGTGGATCTATGTGACAATATATATATATATATATATATATATATATATATAGATATATATATATCAGCATGCTCAAATGATCTCCTTCGCAGCTTGGGTAAAGAAGATAACACGATGAACGCTCAACCCAAGGTCTTCGTCCTAGTCCCGATGTGGTACATATATAGCCATGTGAATAGATGATTTGATGTTGAACATGGTAGAAACCATTTGATTATCGGTCATTGAGGTATACTGTTAACTAGTGTGAGAAAAATCATCATTGATGTCGATGATTTTCGAGGTACTTTTAAAGTACAGTCGAACTAATATGAAAAATGAGTTGAAGTCGAACATTTGTGGAATCAGTCGGTTAGGGGTCATTGATGAATACCCACTTCCGAATATGAGGAGGCCTGTATGTCCCAAGGTACCGATGTGTTCCTAAGTCTATTTTCCGGATAATTTGTTGAAGTTGACAGGAAAAGACTCGTCGAAGGAGGGCATTGATGTATCCCCCACCAATCGAGATGAAACTTGTCTCAAGAAGGTAATAAGATATAAAAAATGAACACAGACTGACATGAGTATGAAAACTGGTAACTGTGTGGATGGTTGACTGTTGAGGCGAATACTTCCCTTGAACACCGAGGCATGATGTGAAACTTGGCAGCATAAACTCATAGTGGACCAACACATAATCCAGTGAGTGCTGATGCATTCTTTGGATGGGTCAAAGGAGTGGAAAGACTCATAGGATTGGTTCAATGCAAAGTTTTTAGCAGATTATCCAAGTGTTCAGTGTGGAGGTTAAAACAAGTGTCGTGTTCAAGGGAGACTAAAATAGTTACTTACAAAAGTTTTCAAGAAGCTTGACCCACTTCCTTCAATCCCCCCCCCATCCAGATAGATGAGTACCTCTTTTTAATTTAACGAGCTCGAGGAGGATAACGCATGCTTGATATAACTCACCTTCGGTAAGTTCCTCTTCCTTTATTTAACGAACTGGAAGAAGTAAGGGTTCGTCCCTAGATGGGCCCTTCAATGTGTAGTTTAGCGAGTCCGGGGAAGGAAAAATCGATGGTTTTTCATGTTTAGAGAATCTCAAAATAACTTAAAAGCGACTCCATGGTTGTCCTTTTCCGTATTTTTAGTCTTTGAGGTCCGAAAAAGAGATAAACTATTACTCAGAAGACGCCCTTTCGAACCTTTTAACGAGTGTGAAAGGAAACAAGATCACTCGACAATCTTGTTTAGAGAGTATGAAAAGAGCTTAAAAGAAAATCTAGGGGGTTCCTTTTTCGTATAACCTTTACGAGTCCAAAAAAGTGATAAAAGTATACTTGGTTGCATTCTCATGTATTTATGAGCACGATAAAGAACAAAGACTAAGCTCGTTGGCGTTACAAGGTCATCGAAGAATCTCTGTTTGAATTCTTGAATAATCAAGTTGCCTGGGCAAAAGATATTAGTGGCTTCACAAAAAACAACAAAAAACCCAAAAAAAAAAATTATAAGGAGGAAAAATGACCAAATTTGACCACATCAAATATCGAATTAGGGCAAGAAATCATTTTTACCTTTGTTTTACTATTCTATTTTCCTCTTTGAGTTTTTTCCTCTTTTGGAGCATTTTTTAGGCATTGATTGTGAGAGTTGTGGTCGATCTTTTTCGAAACCGTCTGGATCAGGTTGGTCCTCTTCTCTTTCTCATTCATTTTCATGGTTTTTTATTGCATTTCAACCCTTAGTTTAGGTGCTTAGGCTCCTTGGGATCCATGTTAAGTTACAATAGCTTGTGGGACACCAAATCGAGCGATGATGTGGTTGAACACAAAAAGTGTTGTAGTTCGGACATCGTTAAAGAATGTAGGCATAGCCTCAGCCCATTTAGTGAAATAATCGATGACAACGATAATATAACCATGCTCCTCGACCGAGGTAGGCTTATATTGCACAAAATCGATGCCCCATTTTGTGAAAGGGCCCAACGATGGAAATTGGATGAAGTGGAGCTGGGTGGGTACATGATTTCTTCTGAATTATCTGACAGGGTGGGCATTTTTTAACGACCTCAATGCAATCTTTCAAAATGGAAGACCAAAAATAACTGACACGTAAATTTTTTTGGGCTGTAGCCATCCTAGAAAGATGACAGCTACATGCTCCAAGATGACATTCATTTAAAACTTGTTCGGCCTCTTCATGGGTTAAGCAACATCGTAGGACAATATCAATGCCACGACTGTATAAGGTGTCGCCAATGATAAGGTATCACTTTGAATGGTGTCGAACACAACGTCGTTCATCACGTGAAATGTTAGGCTGGAAGCGTTGGGTTTGGAGATAGAGAAGAATATCTCCATACCATGGATCAGACGTACTAATGAGGAACATGGATTCATCAGGAAGGGAATCACTGGGCTCAGTATCCACATTAGTATGAGGAAGATCACAAATTAATTCCGCAAAAACCAACTATTTCTTAGCCTTGGATTTGGCAAACTCGAGATCGAATTAGTGGAGAATGATGATCCATTTCAAATATTTTTCCCCAAGTACTTAATGAGTCAATATGTGGTACATGGGGTTCGAGTCTGGAATGATCGTGGTAGTGCGTAACATCATATAATGGTGAAATCTTTGGACGACAATAACTACTGCTAAAGCCAACTTTTTGACATGTGAATATCAGAGTTCGGGACCTAATAGACTCTTACTGAAATAGTAGATCACATGTTCGGCGCCGTCATCATCCCCTTGTACTAACACCATATCAATAGTGTAAGTAGAGGCAACCAAATAAAGGATGTAATCTTTCGCATAATTTGGTGGATGCAAAAGTGGCGTATTCGTTAAAGCATTCTTAAGAGCATCAAAAGAGCACCGAGCAGTTGCATCCCAAATGAAAGGGGCATCTTTCTGTAGAAATCTCATGAATCCCTTAGTGATTTTGGTGTAATTGCAGATCAAACGATGGAGAAATTTTTCCTTCCCTTGCAAACTTTGCAGTTGGGTAAGATTGTTGGGAGGGGGTAAAGCGAGAATGGCTTTAACTTTTAAGGGATCCACCCTAATCCCATATTTGGAGACTACGAATCCAAGGAGTCTCTCTGGTTCGATAGCAAAAATGCATTTATGGGGGTTCAAATGTATGTTGTAAAACCTGCATCGAAGAAAAATTGCTCGTAGGTGACCAATATGGTCATGTCGATGAGTTGAGTGAGATGGTAAGTCATCGAGATAAGGTTCAACAATATGTTTGATGTCGTGGAACACATACGACATAGCCCACTCAAAAGTCGCTCCAACATTTTTAAGGCCAAAAGGTAATTTTCGATAAGCGAAAGTCCCCCATGGGCAGATGAAGGTTGTTTTGTGTTGATCAACTGGTAAAATGTCGATATGGTTATATCCAAAAAATCCATCCATAAAAGAGAAAATGACGGTTCCGGCGCAATTATCGATAATTTGATCGATATAGGGTATATGGTAGTTGTCATTGGGACAAGCCTCATTAAGATCCCAATAATCGACAAAAATTTCTTGGAGACCAAAACGATGTTGGAAATGTTGATTAAGGTTACTTGTCATTAATGTCAACCCTTGAAGAAATCCCCGTGGCACAAGGTTTGGGTAATGGACCGAAGATTGTTTGATGTAAAGATGACTCATTATTGTCTTGTCATGGTTGATAAGAAGTAAAAATGGATGAACTCCAAAGTGGTCCCCTTATGGTGAAAGCCCTCATAGGAAGACACTTTGCGGAGTGAGAGAATCCATGCTTATTTGAGGAATAATGAGATGAATGACAATGAATTTGTGAGTGAAAATATCCTAGATGGATAGTGCTTGTCATGCCATTTCTGGTGGTATGTGTAACGTCACATAGCTCCTCACGGTTAGAGAGTTATGACCATATGAAATTGGAGAACCCTCATGAGTCTTATAGAAGCCCCCAAGAGTCAAAATTCTTTGCAAAAAGAAATTATTTTAAATGAAGAAGCCCTAAAATAAGGAAAGTGTAAGGCTACATGAAGATATAAATAAGAGACAAATCTCACTCATAAAAACACACTTGTACATATTGTATATCTATTTTCTTGTGTAAAGGTTCTTGTAAATACTTGTGGATACATCTGAAGTGGCGAACATATGAGGTAGCACGAAGGGTTGACGGCGAAATTCTCGGATTCATAGAAAACCCTATTTTCTAAGGCGTACGCGAGCTGTCTATGTATAGGGTGCATACGTACGCGGGCTGACTGTGTATAGGGTGAGTACGTACGTGGGCTGACTATGTATAGGGTGAGTACGTATGTGGGCTAACTGTGTATAGGGAAAGTACATGTTGATAAAGCCATGAAACTTGAGAAGATGAAGGTGCAGAGGTTCTAGATTCTGAGATCAAGCTCCCAGGAAGGTCTAGAGTGCTCAGATACATCAAATCAATCCATTGGTTCAAAAGGTATGTCTTATTTCTATGAATAGTTGGATTTTGATGTATGCATGAGCAATGGAAATGGAGTTTTGAGGATTCTCCCTAGAGAGACTAGTGGCTACATGGGATATTTTGTATAAGTCAGATCTACAGAAACATAGTGTTGGTATATTTATCATTGATAATTCTTGTTGAGGCACATCTTGTATTTCTTGGCATATGGCTAAGAGTTTTTATGGTACATGGTTGAGATCTTGTATTTATTGATGTATTGAGAAGTTGAATATCAAAAAAGGGTTGATGACTAAGATCATGTGAGGGACATTACACTTGTTCATGATTACACATACCTATATGGCACATGACTAGAGAGAGACATACTTTCCTTGAATATAGGTTATGTATGAGGATGCATGCACAACGTACAGTTACAGTCTAGATACAGTGACATGTTACAAATCTATGTGAAAGAAGTTACAGAGGGTTAGAAGTTTTCAAGTGAAAGGAAACCCTAGTTTCAGAAGGCATACGCAGGCTACATAGCAGATAGGGCACGTACATACGTGGGTTGCATAATAGATAGGGTGCATACATACGTGGGCTGCATGGACTACATGTCGGGTCTCCCGTCCACCAAGCAGGGAAATGATTGTGTTTTTGTGGTTATTGATCGCTTTTCTAAGATGGCGATTCTGGTTTCCTGGAAGAAGAGCATCACATCAAAGGCCACTGCTAAGATATTCTTTGAACAGGTGTGGGTACATTTTAGACTCCCACAAACCATTGTCCCAGATAGGGACAATCGATTTCTCAGCACATTCTGGTCTAGCCTCTGGTCACTGTTGGACACCAAGCTAACCAAATCCATGACCTTCCACCCCCAGACAGATGGCCAAACTGAGGTCGTAAATCGAATGGTTGTGCATATCCTTGACATGTATAATTCAAAGCACCCTCACACATGGTATGAGAGCCTCCCCTATGTCCAATATAGCTACAACCGAGCCCTGCATAGCTCAACCAACCACAACCCCTTTTAGGCGGGGTTGGGATTCCAACCATTGGGTCCCATAGATGTTGCACTTCCCCTTGCGGTCACCTCGATCAACTCATCTTCCATTCCAAATGAAGTTGACAAGGCCACCCGGTTCATTGAGCAGATCCAACACATCCGCCAACAGGTTCAGGATATCCTTCAAAAGTCCAATGACAAGTACAAACAACGCCATGATCAACATCGCGTGCCACATAAGTTTCAGGTGGGAGACAAAGTTTGGTTGCACTTGCAGAAAGAACGCCTTACAAGACCCCATCAAAAGCTTCGTCCACTCAGTTATGGGCCGTACACCATCACCAAGGCCGTGGGGGATAATGATTTTGAGCTCAACATTCCTCCTTTCCTTGGCCTGCACCCAGTGTTCAACGTGGATCTCCTTCCCCCTTATTTCCCACCATTATTGGACACCTCAGATGTAGCAGAACAATTGACACCAAAAAATCTCAACCTCGACTGCATCCAACAGGCATCCAATGATCAGATTGTGGACACACAGATGAAGGGAACTTGACAACAAAGGATCCAGCTTTATCGAGTTGTCAAAGCAGGGAAACTCCTTCACCAAGGCAAGTGGCTCACCCGGGGCCAAATTCAGAAGAAATTTCCTCATCTGATGAGGGAACTCAACGCAATGGAGACCATTGATTCATAAGGAGGGAGGATTGATTCATATGGATATCGGTGGCCACCCACCTTTTCCAACTGGCTCAAAACAATTTTCTGGCAATTTTGGCAATTTACTATTTTTAGCAGTTTTCACTTCCGGGGCCATTTTGAGGGCCTAAATGAAGGTTTTTCAAGATCAAGCTTCTCAATGATAGTATGGCATTGTTATCACGCAGTTTGTATTTTAGGTCATAGACTAGAGGATAAGGGTCAAACTGGTGTAACAGGGACCTACCCCACCCAATGTCACCACAATGGGGAGGTCCTTTCTATTTAGGGTGGCTAAGCCCAAGGGAGACGTCCCTGGAAATCTGGGGTTCGAAAGGAAAAGGCTCAAAGGATTAAGGCTAGTTTCCCCTTCACAGATTACTGCCCAGAAGATAGTCAAGTAAAGAATAACCACAGAAAAGGCACTTGCTTGCGAGACAACACAACAATGAAACTAGTACATGCAATAATGGTTAATACTTCACAAATCAATGACTATCAAAATTTGATGTATGTGAGCATATACCACAGTGAATATTGACGAAGTCAATGTTTGCAATAATGACAATAGCAATATAATGTTACTTGTACATAAACACTAGAATAATATAACATCTAATGAAAAGGATCAATCCTTGAATTAAATCAATGCATTAAATGTTATTGATTGCTCATATACAATAGACTATTGCGTCAATATCATAGGGATGACGTCAGATTCCTTTAGGGTTAGTATGATTAAGCAATATAATAGACAAATAAGGTCAACGTTTTGTTAATTAGCCAATGAAAATTACCAATTAATCAATGTCTATCACAAGATGACCAAGCCAATAGTGTTTTCTATCAACAATAGTTCAAATAAGGCATGACATCATCATTTATTGTAGAGTTAGAGGGCTTGCTGCATTAGGTATGACATCAGCCCTAGTTAGTGCGTTAGGGTTAGTTAGGGTTTCAAAATTTGAAAGTTTGAAAGATGAATTAGCACAACAAGCTCAACGTTGGAAAGAATACCAGTGCCTTAGGGTAATATGGAGTCAAAAGTAAGGGCAAAATCTCAGGAGGATCAAAATTTAAAGACTAGAAGGTTAGGTTCTATGGTGCTGCAATGGCAGGGCCCTAGAATC
>SNQJ01S0251791.1:0-12785 GCA_010110895.2 Picea sitchensis | reverse complement strand
GATCATGATAGTCTTAAATACTTCTTGGAACAAAGACTATCTTCAGAAGAACAACAAAAATGGGTAACCAAGATATTGGGCTATGATTTTACCTTCATAGCCCTTCTCTAAAGAAAGGATGAATATGTTGAGGCCCTTCTCTGTGCTATCTTGATCATCCAACCCGATTGGATAATAGAAGCAAGGGATGAATGGAAGAATGACAAAAAATTGTGGACTCTCATTCAAAGGTTACAACAGGATTCCAGTGCATCAGATACATATACATGGAAAAATGACTCAATATGTTACAAAGATCGCTTATATTTATGTAAGAACTTCCAACTCAAACAAAAGGTACTATTGGAATTGCACACCTCTCTAGTAGGAGGGCACTCGGGATTTTTGAAAACCTACCATATAGTCAAGAAGGATTATTTTTGGGATGGACTTAAAACTGATGTTCAAAGGTTTGTGGTAGAATGTTTGGTTTGCCAACAAAATAAGGTGGAAACAATTAAGACCCCAGGTCGTTTACAACCATTAACCATCCCAATTCAGTGTTGGAAGGAGGTTTCCATGGATTTCATCACAGGATTACCGAAGTCTGAAGGAAAGAGTGTCATCATGGTGATTGTTGATAGACTAACCAAGTACACACACTTTTGTGCACTCTCTCATCCCTTCAAATATAGTACAGTTACCACCGCATTCATGGAGACAGTTCAAAAGATACATGGCAGCCCAAATATTATTGTAAGTGATAGAGATCCCATATTCACTGGACAATTTTGGACATACTTATTTTCTTGTTTGGGTACTCAATTGGCACATAGCTCATCCTATCATCCTCAATCTGATGGACAAACTGAGATAGTGAAAAATGTCTAGAAGGCTACCATATTTGCTTTGTCTCTGATAAACAAACACAATGGTTTAAATGGTTACCCTTGGAAGAATGGTAGTATAACATTTCCTTTCATACTACAACAAAAATGACATCATTTATGGCACTCTATGGATACCACCCTCCTTCCATCACTTCTTCTCTAAAAGAAAAATCTAAGGTTCGAGCAGTGGAATATAACATCGAGCATTAACAACAAGTTCTCCAAATCTTAAAGGACAACCTGACCATGGCACAAAATCGCACGAAACAACAAGTAGATCAACATTATAGTGAAAGAAGTTTTGAAGTAGGGGATTGGGTGTTTTTAAGACTGCAACCATACAAACAGATTTCCCTCAAGAATTCCAAGAAGGATAATAAATTATCACCAAAGTACTATGGCCCTTATAAGGTGTTGCAAAAGATTGGTACTATTGCATAGAAATTGGAGTTCCCTGCATCTTCATGAGTACACCCAGTTTTCCATGTTTCATGCTTAAAGAAAGTTATAGGTGACAAGATCCTAGTTCAACCTATATTTCCAGAACTTGACAAGGAAGGAAAAATCATATTGGATCCTGAAGAATCACTGACACAAGAATGCACCAGCTAATGAATAGATCCACTTCAGAGTATCTCATTAAATGGAGGAAACTATTGGCTGAAGATTCCACTTGGGAAGATGAGTCTTTTATATAGAAGAATCTAGAGTTACTCAAGCGTTGCAGACAACGCTTGTCTCAAGGGAAGGGCCATGTTAAGCCCTAATATTGGCTCATTACCCCTTAATTGGGGCATATTACATTAGTAATATTATTTTATTTACGTCGGCTTTATTCCATTAGTTGTAATTATACCTCCTAGTCTCCTATATATACCAAGGAGACATTTTCATTTGGAATCATCTTGTACTTGAACATTTATGTGGGGTAAAAGGAGGTTTCCCCCTTGAAGAGGCTTATTATCTGAAATTCTCTCTTTTTCAAGGCATTGAGTACTTATTCTGAGGTTTTTCTATGCTATATTGATATTTGGTTCTTAACAATATACTCATTCTTGGCAGCCTGCAGGGGGCATGCCATCCGCTATGGAGCCAATGTTATCACACTAGATTGCCTTAGGTCTTTTAATTTGTTTTTATCCCTTTTTAAGCCTTAGATTTTAAATTTTTTAAGTTTCATCCCTTTAAAGTTTATTTTTGGTAGGACCACTTATATGATTAAAGTTTTGATTCATAGCTCTAGTTTGATCCTCAAATTGATTTTTGGACTTAAACCCTTTTTAGTTCATGACTTATGTTTTGGACCCCTTCATGATTTGTCATTAGGATCGATCCCTCTCCTCCCATGACTAGACTGATGTGACACACCATTCTCCTCACTTACGACCTCGTGGGCATGACCTGTTGTCCTTTCTTACCTGTCTAATCATCTTTTAAATTGGAGCGTTGCTCACTCATCAGGCGGTTCCATAGAGCCTTACCCATTCATCATGATTTCCACCACGAGTTATGATTAACATGACTGATGTCATGTTGCTTTTTTTTAGTGCCAGGAGTTGGTTAAAGATACCTCCAATATCTCTCATTTACGATCCCTGATAATGGTTTTTGATTTGAAAATTCATGAATGTTGTGCTTCTCAAACTCATAGTTCTGACCAGGCGACAATGGTGCAACCAAATTTGATGCTGAGGTAGATTCGAGGGTCAAAATGTTCGCAAATTCATCCTGAGAATTTGCTAAATATTCCAACATGTGTTCACTCCACATGTATCCCATGTTGCCTCCTCCGTACATTAATTTTCACAAAGAATTTGTGCTCAGGTTTTGGTTTATCGAGCTTGCACAGTTGTAAGGGACTTATCTTTGCATGATAGGCTTGTCTCCTCTCTTTTTCATACCATCAAATCCATTGCCTGTATCTAGGTCTGATTACTTATGTCTACCATAGCCATTGAGGTTACAAGAACCTAAATAGCCTATCCTCTGCATACGCATCACGCTACCTAGAGGCGCTCCTTAACCCCTCTGTTTCTCCCCCGCTTCCTTTCATTTTGGAGTTATGCATTCTTACATAGTTACAAAGGGCCAATCATTGATTACGCCCTCACTGTGTACACTCTCAAATACCTGTACAAATCTAAGGGCGTAATTCCCACAGTCAAGCTTGGCTTACTAGCACCAGTCTATTTTAAAGGTCACCCTTGTACATTTGAAGCCCGATTTTAAGTCTTCCTCGTTATTACTATGATTCCCATAAGACTTTTAAAATCTCTTATTCTAAGCCATGGAAACTCCTCAATCGAAGAAGACACACAAAGGGGGCAAGGTGGTTAGGACAGAACCCATGGACATGCATCTTTTTGATACAGAGCCCATGGCAAGAGAGGTTTTTCAAAGAGTGGGATGCCTCTCTTTCTGCTAGAATATGCAGAGAGGGAATCCAAAGGTAACAAGATAGTTTGCATTACATTTTGATGGTAGGAAAACCAAGGTTGGGTATTTGGAATTTGAGGTGACTGAAGCCTCTATCTCAACTACAAAAGGAATCCCCATTACAGGTGAAAAGTGGTTCAAAGCCATGGCTTTGAGTTCATCATATGCCAAATATATTTTTAAACCTAAAAATCAAGCCAGTGATTTTTCTAAAGGTGTGCCAAGGAGTCAATTGATTGAAGAGTTTGACAAAATATTGAAGATTATCCAGAGATATTTTACATGTGAAGGGAGATTTAACACATTGTACCAGTACCATATAAGGCTTTTGCTTCATTTTACTGGTAAATTTGAAATGAATATCCCTTATTATTTATTAAGGAGCATAGATAAGATGTCAGACAAGATTCAATCCAAATCTAAGGATGTGAATTCTAGCCTTTTCCACTCAGGATTGATCAGAATGGTAGTCTTTGAGGAATTGGGTAACAAAGAGATTTCATGGGAGCATTTTTTTGTTACTTCTCATTTCAAGTTGGATCTAGAATCTACTCCTCAATCACATAATGCAATTCCATTATCACCCACTAGTGCTGGTAAAGAAGGGACCAGTAGGAAGAGAAAGGGTAGAGCCCCTGTTCAATTTTTCAGAGGTCAACAAGAAGGTCACAGGAGCTGAGGAGGAAGCTTGTCCTTCCCCACAAAGATATTTTTCACCACCTCCTCTACTAGGGTTAGAAGAGGTTCCTTCTTCTACCAAAACTACATCCAAGAAAGGGAAGAAGATACACTTACCCTCTTCTCCTCCAGTAGTCAATACCAAGGGAAAAAAAACTTTCACAAGATCATCAGTTCCTAAGGGAGTTGTTGAAGAACAATCTCTACCTGAGATCCTTGTACAAAAGAAGAAGGGTAAAGGCATTGGAAATCCTGTGGAAAGAAAAGAGGAAACCCCTAAGCAAAAGAAGAAAGATAAAATCAAAACCACCAAGAAGCCTGATGAAGTTGACAAGGAAATTCCTATTAAGATGGAAGAGGACATTGAGAAAAAACCTATTGAGACTATGCATGTCACTGCTCCACCTGACAGTCAGACATTCAAAAGATTGATCAGGAAGCTTAGGGATGCTAGGAAGGAGGTAGCTCATCTTGAAACATAAGATATGATTCACAGGGATCAGATGAAAGAGCTCATGGATAGCTACACACATACCCTTGAACTGGAAATGTTTGTAGGAAGGAAGGCCCAACCCCTTCATAGGCAGCTCCAAAAAATTTATAGGAATAATAGAGGTTTTCAATCCCAGAACAGGAAACTCAAGGAAAAATTGCAGCATTTCCTAGATGAAGTAGCTCTGAGAAACTTGTAGGTATTCATTGAAGATGCTATTGAGAAAGAGAGATCATTATTCAAGGAGAGCATAGCCCCAGTCAAGAAGTCTCTCATTGCTAAGAAGAAGAAGCCCGCTGTGCCAATTGAATATCCTCCTTCTACCAGAAAGAGTGTGAGGTTAAGTGTCAAGGTAACAAAATAGCTGGTGAAAGGTGAGCCCCATTTTTGTGGATGTTTTCTTTTTGATAGGGTAAACTGTTTTTCAAATGTTACCTCTGTCATCTATACAGGCTTCTATGCATTTAATTATCAGTGTTTTGGGCTTTTTGCATAAGTGCTAACTCCCTCAGTGGTAAAATGCACTACCTACAGTACTGCCAAGTCACCTAAGTATAATGGGTTTGACATTATGCAAGGCCACTACTTACTTTGCACATGTCCAAGATTGGAGGCGCTGCATTGTTTGACAGTGCTACCTAAACCTTCACATAGATGCAACATAAGTGGTGCTACCTAATATCTGGCAGAGAATAGAGTCTTTGCACAGACACAAAATAGTGGTGTTATGTAATTGCGCTACATAATATTTCACAGAGAACAAATGTCTGCACACAGACGCAACATAGTGGCGCTACGTAATTGCACTACCTAATATTTCATAGAGAACAAAGGTTTGCACACATACGCAACACAGCGGTGCTACCTTTTCTACTTGCCCAATTGTGAAGTACGCTACTCAAACTGCTACCTAAAGAAGCTACCAACAGACAACAGGGATTCAAGAGGGCTAAGCTAACAAATTTTGGATAGTTGATGATGGAGAAGATTGTAGAAACAATAGCTGGCATCATGAAGACAACCACATGATTTTGAAAGAAACATGGAAAACAAGGAGCTACACAACAAGAAGGAATCAAGTCATCTTGAAGATTGGTTGGATTAGTCACCAACATTTTCCTATTTTATAACATAGGTTGTTATCTAAGTTGTTAGATCAAATAAATTTTTAGAGATTTTTAAGGGAAGGAGGCCAGCTTGTACCTCCAGTTGTTGCCTCCCTTTTGTTATAAATAGATAGATCAAATTCTTTAGTGGGTTCAGATGGTTGATAAAGGCTCCCTTAGACTGTAATATTTTGATGAAGTGACTGTGATCTAGCTATGTACTAGACTTAAGACATTTTGGCTAATAGAAATCAGCTTCTCTTTCAGCTTATTTGCTTCTTATGCTAAATGTACATTCTTTGAATGATCCACATGAATGATTGTGGTGATGTTATGGTGGATGTTTGATCATTATATTATCATGATGTTTATTTAGCTTCCTTAGTTTTTGATTTCAAGAAGATCTTGTGTTAAGAAACTTTCTTCCTTAGGATTTTGTAGACCTGCTGTTTGCAGTAGCCCCTACATTCCTCTTATTCAAGTCTTCCCTCTATTCATAATTACTCCCAAATTACTGGTTGAATTTAGCCAAGACCTTATTTGCTGGTGCATGCTAGCCCTATTTTCTAAGTTGGAACATTATCATTTTGAGTCTCTTTCCATTTGACCCTTTAAAACACTCTTACATTCACATCTAACCTGATGGGTACTGGGCTTGCCTTCCATGCAATATGAAGGTGATTCTTAGTGCTAACACATAGAGTATCAATCAGTAAGATATATAGGAAGGGGGAAAGAGGGAAACCTTGCCTTAATCCCCTCGAGGCCTGAAACTAGTTTGTCGGTCTTCCATTTACTAGAGGGACTATCCATGTCTTTTCAGTGCATGATTTTATCAAGTTAACGAAGTCAGGGAAAAACCCAAAAGAAAGGATAACTTTGTAAAGGAATGAGATATTTACCTTGTCGAAAGCATTTCCATGTCGAGCTTGATCAACATCCCTTGCTCCTTTCATTGGTAACTGGAGTGTATGGCTTCTTGGACCTAAATTACATTGCTGAGAATATGTCTCCCTTTGAAAAATCCAACTTGCATGGGGGAAATGATATTATCTAGCAGGGGCTTGATTCTGTTTGCCAAAAGCTTGGACAAAATTTTATAAGAAACATTTTAAAGCGAGATAGGCCTGAATGTTTCAAAGGATCATAGATTAACTTCTTTTGGGATTAAAGCAAGGAAGGTGTAGTTAGTGCTACCTCCTACTTTAGCTCTTTGGTGAAAATATTTAACCATCCTCAACAGATCCATATTTATTATGTCCTAGCAAGCTCTATAAAACTATATTGTGAATCCACCAGGTCTTGGGGCTTTGTCAGGCTCCATGGACCAGATGACATTGTAGATTTATTCTTCATAAAATGATTTCATGAGGGATGAATTGTCATTCCTGTTTACTAGAGAGGGAATGTGTGGGAGGAAATATGTGATAACCTAATCACTGCCAGAGCCTTCTTCCTTGTAAAGTCTCTTGAAGTGAGTTGCTGCTGTGATCTTGAGCTGATCAAACCCTTTGTGGATCAATCCATCTGATGAGGCAATTTCAGAGATGTGGTTTCGGGAGAGACGAGTTTTGAACTTCCGATGGAAGAAAGTAGTGTTTTGATCTCCAACTTTTAGCCACAAGCTTCGAGACTTAAGCCTCCAATACTATTCTTCAAGGTGAAAAGCATGGGAAGTTTTTCTTTGGGAAACTTTTTATTTCTATAAATCTGAATTGAAGATGTCTTTGATCTCCAATTCGTCTTGCAGATATGATAACTGTTGAACAAACTCATGTTTGTGACTAAGTGGAGTATTCATGGGATTTTTAACCTAGGATTTCAATGCATGTTTTATTTATTTCAATTTCTTCTCCCATACAAATATTAGAGACCCGACAATAGAAGAGGACCATGATGAGTGTACAGTTTCAAGAAATCCCTTCTTTTCGATCCAAAGAGGGATGATCCGGAAAAGGATTGGACCCATATTTTCTTCTTCTTCCAGAATCAAGAGGATGGATTTGTGATCGAAAGTCAGTTTTGGAAGGATCTTTGAAGAGATTATCCTCCTTTCATGTAGAAGTGTGCTCTGGATTAAGAATCTATCCAAGCAATATGAGATGTGATCAATCCCAACTCTATTGTTTGTCCAAGTATAAAGTCCTTTCGATGGCTTGAAGTCAAGGAGGTCCCACTGATGGACTAGATCCTCTACTAAGGGGAGCATTTGGTCCCTACTGTTGTTGCCTCCTCTCTTCTCTTTTGGTTCTAATACAAGATTTAGATCTCTGGCTAGAATGATGTTCGAAGGAGAGAAAATCTCTAAACAATCTGCTAGCGATTGCCAACAATATTTCTTCTCAGATTACTTAACAAGAACATAAAGATTGAAGAGTGAGAGAGAAATATTACATGGGAGATGTCAGATTTCAGTGAATATCCAATGTTGTGTCTCGAAGGAGATTTCTAAATGGAATTTTTCTTTCTCCCATAATTTTGCAAGGCCACCTGAAGAGCCCCTTGCGATGATGGATTTCCCTGCATTTTTCTTCCATTATGATTGTTGATTTCTAGAAGGGTGTTCCCTTCAATTTTTGTCTCTTGGAGCAAGAGGATCTTGGGAGGGTCAATTTTCAGAAGGTCTTAAACTACTCCAAGCTTCGAGGGATTCCCCAAGCCTCTGCAATTCGAAGAGACTATACGCATTATTTACTGGAGTGGGGAGGACCTCCCTTGGGGGGGCTTGTTCTGGTATTCCTTCTGATGGACATTTCAATGGTGGGTTGGCTTCCTTGCATTTTTCGCCTCTCAGCTTCTTCTTCTCTTGCTTCTTTATGGTATTTTCTCCCTGCTCTTTTCGAGGGTCTCTCAAAAGACTCGTTCTCCGGGGATTCAAAGATTTTCGGTGGTTTATTTTTTATTATATCTGCATAGGAAGGGGAGGAGGAGGGTCCAGTTGGGAAGCTAGAACGAATCTCAAAATTATTGTTTCCTATTGTGGTAGCGAGGATTTTTTGTTCAAGTTCCTCGATCATTGGGTCTGATATTTTTGGGGGGTTGCTGAGGATTTCGAAGGGATTTTTGGAAGCCTCTGGGATTGGGAGGGATAAGCTCCCTTCCCCTAGGGCATTCCCGGCCTAGGGGGTGCTAGGTCCACTTGACGGGGATGATCTCTGGAGCTGTGTCCATTGGTCTCCTTTTAGGATTTTCACCTCCTCCTCAACTTTCATTTTGCAATGTCAGGCGAAGTGACTGTAGCCATGGAAATACCTGCATTTAAATGGAAGTTGTTCATAGTCCAATTCTTGAATGTAAGACTAGTCTGCCACCTTTAGTTGAATGGATTCCATGAGCCCCACCTCTAGATCGACTTCCACACATATTATTGCACAGGAGTATTTTTCCTTTATGTTTGTTTTTTCTATGTATTTTTCGAGAGTGTTTCCAATGGATTCTAGAGACTTCAGATTCCAGCAATGTAGGGGTAAATGAGGAAGGTGCACCTAGACTAGAACAGCTGAGGGCACATCTTGTGTTGGATCAAAATATGGGGACTATTTGTTCATGTACATACCTTGATGGCCCATAAAATATGGTTCATTCCTGAAGATGAGGTTTTTGTCTTCTGGATTGTCAAAAACAAAAATGAAGAATCCCTTGTCGACCAGATGGTTTCTGATGCCTTCTTTTACTAGGGTACTCCAGTTCCTCTGCACCCATGCATCTACTTATTTGGGGGAGGTACATAATCCTGTGAACTTCCCAATGATCCCCCTCTTAGCTAAGGTCATAGAATATCTACAGGTTTCTTCAGCTGGTAGATCGATTGAAGGGATGTTGTCTAGTTGTTTAACAAATTTCTGTTGCGAATCTGAGGAAGGTCGTTTGTTGCATGAAGTGACCATCTTCCTGAAAGATTCTATATTGGGAGGGAGAGGGGGTGGGGGAGCCTCGGGACCCCCTCTTGGGGCCATGGTGAAAGGGAAGGAGAAAGGAAGGCACACCAGTGGGTGCGTGCGCGACCTGGGGAGAGCAGTGATTTGAAAAAAAGTGGCCATACAATTTTACTTAACTCTAATTAATTAATTCAAATAATCCAAATTCATTGAAACTTTTAATTCTCATATCATCTTTATTTCGATAAAATAATTTGTTTTATGATTAAATGCTCTGACTCTAGACCAACCTATACCTTTCCCAAGTCCCCATCCATCCGTATGTGGTGGGACAACCTAAATCAAGATAACATAAACAAGCATCCACTAGAAATACATAATTTCACTAATTTAGAAAGTATCGACTGAAATGAAACTGTGGGTTTTCTGCAAAAGAACAATTTCTCTTTCCAATATACATTTTTCATTGAATTGAGACCCTCCAACGGTCATTTAGACAAACAAAATTATTGTATTCGATTAGAATTTTCTGGGACGTTCACCATCTTCGGAAGTCACCAATTCCATCATAACTAAGTTCTTAACCAAAATAAATGTAATTTATTGATATGTTGCATTCCTCCATAGTGGCAGGTGTTGGAGTAGGTCATTTTGGGACAAGTTTTGGGAATCACATAGGAGAAAATCACGCAACAAGTTGGCTAAGGAGTAACGCGCGCAGAGGAAAGGAAGATAGTTAATGAATTTTTAGGAGTTAGCACATGCAAAAGGAGAAAATTAGTTAGAATTAGTTTGTAACATCGCCGATCACCCATGTCGGGCCATGCTACTCCAGAAAACCCTTTCATTCTCTTCTAACCATATTGTAACATACCCAACATCCAACTGAGCTATGCTACATAAATTTTTCGAACTGCATGCAATTAAAATATATACACACAGACCTCTTGCATATATATATATATATATATATATATATATATAAACATAAAAATAATAAATTCATCTAAAATACATATATAAATTCACAGATTCACACTGAACTAATAGTAAACGTGTACATGCAACATATACAGGAAATACCCATAAATATATAGACAGTTATAACCACACATAGGATAAACCCATAAAAATAAACACGTAAATAATAATACAACATGTAAATTTATCACACAATTAACACTTATCTTGGTAAGAATATCACCAACTGCATGCAAACCTTCCACGAACCTCCCAACCTTATACCATGCTACTCATCACTCTCAACAACGGGTCACCCCCGAGCTGGGACTAAACTCAACCCAGGTAAAGGGGTTCCTAACCAGGATAATGGATCATGGACAATAGGAAATACTCTGTCACAGGTACCTACTCAAACTAATAGCCTACATTACCTCATTCCTCACATGTTTGTACCACCCCAAGAAGTGTTCCCCTTCTCTGCTCAACATTCCTTCGGCTTCCCCACTTCCTTTCCGGGCTTCAACAACAGGCCGAACAGGTAGTCTCAGAGCCCTATAGCTGCATTTTAGCACCTTCAGAAATCAATTCCCAACAATTCTCTCACCTAGATAGATTGCTCATGGGCCTGACAACCTGACTCTTCAATATCCCACGGGCTTGATAACCTACGTCCTCAATCCATCTCTCCAGCTAACTAGCTACACAAACAAATATGGTCATGGATACGACTTCAGATACAATGAAATGAAGGTATGAAGGATAGTTGACCATGTGAGTGAATGCTCATGGTATGGCTCAATGGATGACTAAATTATGGAAGGAATCCCCCTAAAATGAGTCCCAACAATATGTATGTATGTCCCCAACTTGACACTTGTCATGTTGGGAGCTACTTTAGCCCACTTGTCCCCAACTTTGGAACTTAGGATAAAATAATTATCCATACTTTATAATTTAATAAATATTAATATAATATTATTTTTTGGCTTAAGCTCCCCTATGTTATCCCTTTTCCTTAACTTTTAGCACCCCCCATTCCCTAACTAGTGGAGTTTAGTCCCCCATACTCTTTTATCGTGGCCGGTTTGCACGCAATGATGTATTTTATATTAATGATAAGACATATAAAAAGATAGGCACATTGGCCTTTAACACCTAGGCCCTCTGGCCTAATCATCACAAAACTGGCTCACGAGCCTATAAAACACAACATATACACAAAGGCTCCCTGGCCTGAAAATCATGCATACTTAAGTTGTTGTGTGTGGTATCCTGGAATGTGCACACTTCATCATTTTATTGTGCATTACATGCGCGCTTTATACCATGGAAGGTGCATACAAAACTTATGTCAAACAACTCACCAACTTACGTATATTTTTATTTACATTAGCAATTAGGTTTGGCCTAGGGATATTACAATCCCCTCCCCTTATTTATGAACTGTCCTTGGTGCATTATGTACACATATACAACAAAATTTCAAAAATCCTCAAAAATATGTGGGTATTATACCCACATTGCATCCTCATGCTCCCAAGTAGCATCCTTAGGAACATAGATGATTTTAGGGGCGAAATTTCGCTCATGGGCGAAATTTAGGGGCTTCCAATTTTTTATTGGGCAAATTTTTTGTATTAAAATGATTTTTTAAAACTTATATCATTAGCCCGTAATTTATTTTAGGGGAAAAATCGTGTACATGGTTAGCCCTTGTTTTTAGGAGAGATTGAGGAAAAAAAAATATATTTCGCCCCTGCAATTTGGAGGGACAAGCTTCCATTAGCCAAATTTCTAGAAGTATGGGAATTTTTGATAGCTTCTTCACCCTGCCATTTGGTAAAATTGGGGTTTATGGTTTAATTCGCCCAAATTTTGTGGTATGGGCACTAGGTAGCTACATTTTGGCCCTCACACCTGGTATAAATTGTATGGGATCTGCCCAGTGCCCAAGTTTAAAATCATAGCTTTGTTACTTGTCTGGTTCATTCGTGAGAACTACAGAGTTCACTATCTAGTGACCATCCCAAAAATATCTAATTCCCCAAGGCCTGGTTTACATATATTGAATTTTCGTGCTTATTTCCCCTCGATGGAACGGAAAAAAGGGCAAGAGTCAGAGATGCTAGTGGTGGAGCCGCCTGTTCAGAGCAGAAGAAACTAGAATTTGTTACAGTTATTAGCCTGGTGGAGCCGCCTATTCAGAGTAGAAAAAACTTGGATGGTGCCGCGTGAGGCTTTGGCGGTCAATAATTAATAGGGTTTCCAAACGACTTGATAGGTATTTACTATTTACCTAGTCCTTCGTCTTTATTACCCATCCAAGATATCAAACTTTTCAAGCATGTTTAGTGGAATTATG
>SNQJ01S0251790.1:2965-13045 GCA_010110895.2 Picea sitchensis | reverse complement strand
TGAGGTTGGAAGAGTGAGGGAACTATACCCAAATCTTCAAATAGACTGAAAATAGTCTTTTGGAGGTCCAAAAGATTCCCAATGGGGAGGTGTGATCGGGGGATCAAATTTTGCTCAAAAATTCAAAGTGCTTAGAATCACTTCAAAACAAACAGGAGCGTATCCCTCATCATCACAAACCCAACGCAACTCATTTGGGTTCAAATGGACGTCGGGAGCGAGAGATATCGCAATCTGTTCAAGTCGTCAAACATGTAAAAAAAGGGACGCTCACTGTGTAGTCCGTACAAGTTGATGTGGTAGAGGCCGTACGATGATGTGGCATAGGCCATACATCCATGCACTGAAGTGGCATATGATGATGTGGCAATTTTGGATTGGTAGCTGAGGGTGAATGACATTCTGACACGTGGCATCATTTTGACAAGTGTTTTGGTGCCATGTGGCCTAGTCATGTGCTACCACATGGCACCCCGTTATTGGCAATGGCTGGTTGTTCAAAATTTTATGGAGTCCATGTGGATCGAACCCCGGATCTCCCCACCAGTCAAGCCTTTGCAAAGTCCGCCCTGCCAACACACCATTCTTTTTTCCTTGTTAACTATATGTTTTAAAATATATTTAAATTTGATTTACTTTATGGTTGGCACAGGGGTTTGGGCTGGGGCTTAGCCCCAGCCCCCGGTTGCACACCTTATATACCATATGACCTGAACGTTGGCGTGCGCGCGTTCTAGTTTTAATTTTGGTTTAAACGGTTGTCACAACCAAACTTCCCGCCACTTGTCATTGTTCTATTCGCTTAGAAACGAAGCCCTCATTTTCACTAGCGCAAGGTCATATGGTGACCACATGTGCCCACGAGTTTGGCGGTTAGGGGATGGCGTGTCGATAACTATCCTATAGTTCACACCATTTGTGCAGTTGCGTTCGGTGCCAAGTTTTTATGCTTTAAATTGTGTGTGGGCTAGGTTGAGCCATGGGAGGTGCACTTTGTAGATGCAGAGACAACAAGCTTGAAGGGGGGACTTCCAGGAAGCCTAATTGCTTCAATTTTTGGCCAAACGAGTTGTCGAAAAATCCCAGCTAGGGGTTTTTGGGCGTTTTGAAGCCATTGGAGCAATCTATTTGGCAGTTTGAGCATTGTAAAGCACATTTTTGAGCACTTTGAGAAAATAATACAAATGATCCATTGGAAGCTGGACCAGGAAATGTAGCCCAAGAGAGGGGTGAACTCCTTTATCATTTGTCGTGTTATGTGTTTTCTGTTCATTAATTATGTTGTTTTTTATATGCATCTTGAATGATTAAATCCTATTAATGATGTGTTGCAAAGTTGATCCATTTTCTTTTAACACATAAATTTTACTTGCAAATATTTTCAAGAATACAAGTCTTCTTCATTTTTAGATCAACTCAAGTCAATAAACTAGATATTTGAGTTTTCTGTTATGAAATACATAGATTCATATTTGAATGAAACATTTTAAGTTTTTCAAGTTGTTCTTTAATGATTACTTCATGAGAAAAATTAATATGTTGCCTCTTATTTCTAGAATTATCAAATTTCTTCTTTCTATAATCATTAATAAAATGACTAGTTTTCCATAGTAAAAACAAGCTCCTTTCTTGATAACATAGTTTTTCTTATTTAATGGGTCACTACTCCCTTGAGTTGGTTTTATGACTTACCAAKATCCCCTATATTTGTTCCACTACTTAATTTTKCACACATGCCTGTCCTCTCACAATCAAAGGTATATTTGAAGACTTTTTCCAATTCATGAAATTCCGCCTTATTTATTTCTCTTGAAGAAATGTCATTGTTAATTCTTCAAAATATGTTGCAAAACCCAAGAGAATGGACCCCCTTCTCTGCCATGTTGTCCCTCAAGTTGTTCACCTCCTTCCAGGGCTCCAATGCATCTAGCCAAGAATATCCATGATGGGACTCCCACAACTCTAGGAAAAAATTAACACATGCCAATGCAACTGAGACATGTAGGCATTAACTCATGGTTGGAATACGCCAACAATCATTAGTGAAAAAAAAACCATGCATATTCTCCACAATTCATTTTTCTTTCCCAAGCCAAGATCAAAATGAATGAGGAATGAAGAGTGGATGAAAGAACGAATGGAGAGAGAAAAAAATGAAAAATGTGAACAATGAACAAGGAATGAATGAGTGAGTGAGTGAACCCCCCATGTAATAAACCCCAATCTACCAATATTCATTTATTTATTATTATTCCCTTTTACTTATACATTCATCTTTGAATAGATTTGATGTTCAAGAATAGTAGGATGTTATTTATATTTCTTGATTCTGAATAGGTTCTAGAGTCCTCACTATCGTCGACTTTCATTAATACGCAACTTTAAGGTCTCAAAATGATGATATAATAGAATGCATAGTCCATTTTTAAGGTTTCCTTAAAGTCCCATGATTATAATAAATTTACTATCTATGTAGTTTATAACCATTACCACATATCTAACCTACAACAATTTTGGGGCTTTTGGCCTAAACCTCCTACGTTAGGCTATGCACATATCCAAGCGAAACATGATCCAAGCTGACTTAGGTAAGTGTGTGGTTGGATTATATTCCTCGTAATGTTTTAATATAATGTAAATGGACCACTTTTATGAAATAAGCATCGAAATATGGTTAGTGGGTGGTTAAGGCCTCTCGGGTAATTCAGAGTGTGAATCTATGCTCACCCTCTACCCATGTAGCCATCCCACTTGGCACCACCTGTCCAACTGTAATGTCAACTGATCACTTTGTTAACTACGCTCATGGTATTTTAGGGTTATAGGTTCTTATGAGTCGCAATGGTGCTCCCTTAGAACATAGCCCATTTAATGTCAAGGGAGAGGTAGGTCTGACAAGAATTAAATTATGGCAAGGGAATTAAATAGAGGTAAGGAATATGAAAATATCGACGCCATTTATTGATAGGTTAACCATTAAGGGCGCACCAAGTCTATCACATCACCTGGCCTTTTGTACTCATAGCCTTTAATCTTCGAGGTAAGGGTTTTCTAGCTCGCCAAACTTTTCTTTTTGCCATGAGAGGTCCTCCGAACTTATCTCTGCAATATCGCTTCCTTGGTGAAGGGAAACAATGGTGAAGCTTTTCTCTGATGGGAGCGGCACCTCTGTCTCACCAACTAGTAAATTTCTACTTTATTCCTGTATCTCTAACTGTGGATTTCAAAGCGCATTCTGTTTCTTCTGAAATCGTCATGGATTATTCCGTGTGCCTTAGTGATTGTTCCTAACTGTGGTTAACTACTCCCTTACTATTAAATCCCAGGGAAAGGGTTCTAGAGTTTTCCTCCCTTCTGGATAGTTAGTTTCTACTGTTGACCCATCCTTTGTTGAAGGGTTTGGTACCTCATTTTGATGCTTTCTCGGTGTTTCCATGAGTATTTCCGTTAGGGTTCACTCGTACCGTCCACTTTTGTTGTTTCTGTAATAACGCATGGTATTACGTTTTCTTTTGTGACTCCTTTTCCAAATTCCAGAGGTTAAATATATGTGGGAGGGAATTGATATTAACTTATGAGGGTTTGGTATAAAAATATTTGACTTCATTTKCACTTCAGTAACTAGAACATATTCGTCTACTATATAACATTTCGAGGTTTGGTATCGGAAAGGTTATTTAATTATGATAATCTTGTTTTTCTTTTCTTGCATAATCTTTTCTGGACTCGATAATGTTCTAAAGATGGGACTTTGTTTGATGTGAGGGTACCCATCAGTCTTACTCAAGCTCCCTCCTCCCCGTTTGGTTTTGGGAACGACCACCACTGGAAAAGAGCACACTCTCGGCAATTCATAGATAAGTACAAGATCTATTTAAATGTAGTTATTTTATGCATCTTTCTGTTGTAATGTCCTAATGTTTCAATGGTGTTACTTTGCAGGGTTTTCAACGGAGTATGGTACGGGGTCTCTACACACGCCCATGGMAACCAAGGTATTTGGGTTCCATGACCGTAACCTTCTCCGTCTCATCCTTTTGGTTCTAGAGGAATGAATAGTCCTTTCCAATACTTCTATTATCACTGTAGTTTTCTGCTCTGGTTACTACACAGTAAGGGTTATTTAATTGTTTCAAATTGGATGAGTTATGTATTATATTTTTCAAAAGGATTACAAGAGTTACTTACTATTTATTTCATTTTTTTTAGATCTATTGAACGCCATGCCGACTTCCTTAGAAAAAATAGGATCTTGAATTGAATAAAGGAACTCAATTATTGTTGTCTGTATGTGTATCTCATATGTGATTGATTCCAGAAAGCATGAAAATAAATAATTCGATTTGCACTTATTCCATGATCATGACAAGGTTTTCTTTCACTTCTAATTGATTATGCTATTGTGTACATAAGTATCAATTTATTCAGGGGTCTGTGTAATCCTATGAAGTTTCAGGATGTCCCTTTTTCTCCTTGGGCCTTCGCGCCTCTCGTGAATAGTTCTGGTAATTTTATCAATGTTAGTCGATTTAATCCAAACTTCAATTCTCACAGTTCTGTAGATGAGTTGTCTTGTAATTCTATGTTAAGTGTGATTACAGCTATCTCCTAAGATCACAACTGTTCATTTTGTACATGGAAGACTCTTAGCCAAAATTTCATACTTCCTCTCGTATTTTTGTGTACGAGTTAATAAGTATTCGACCATCCTTGTATATATATATATATATATATATATATTATACTAAAAGTTCGGTCCATCCGACTCTGATTATTCCTATAACTGTGAAATTTATAAACTTGTTTATCTTTTTACGCAATTGTTTAATTCTGAATTATTGTCCCTTGCGGAATTTCTTATATCTGTCTTATCTCATAGGAGAATGTTGATATGTGTAAGAATTTTTTGTAGTCTTGATCAAATGATGAAATCGCAAAAAATAAATTATTAAATAAGAAAAAGTAGTTCTCATTTAATCAACATCTAACTATGAGGAATGCACCTGTAACCATATTGTTAATAACATGCAAACTGTTCAATCTCCAACTGTAATATGCATATATGTATATGATAATATGTATATGACAATATGTATATATATATATATGCAATCCATTCCCCTCATATGTTTGCTTATAACTAGTTTTGTTTTCGGGAGTAAGGTTTTAAGGGGCAGTTTATTCTACAGTTTTTATTTCATTATAACAAGGCTCAGATTTATAAAAAGGAATGTGTCTCTTCCACTGGTATACCCAATAAAATGTAATTACCTAAAATTAATATAGTAGTTTTCCTTTGATCAAAATCCATGAGTATCAGTAACATTCGACCAGATTCCTTTTATCTATTTCAATAGTCATAACCAAAAATTACAAATTATAGTCTATTAGATAACATTCATCTAGAAATTAATCTAGAGATTTCCATTTGACTAGATATTGAGTTTAGCGACATTCAACTAGAATTTTGTCCATAACCATAACTAGAACCAGAATTTACAAACTGTAGTCTATCAATAACATTCATTTATATCACATTCATCTATATTACATTCATCCAGAATTAATCCATAACAATACTTTGATACAAAATTTACAAATGCATTCTAACAGACATCTAGTTTAATTGAAATTCATCCAAAGGAGAAATAGAATAACATATCTAAAATAAATTCGCATAAAGGAAAAGGGAACAACCACGTTTCTCCCAACCATAGAATAAGGCAGTCCAAAATCACTTGCTCGATTCACCCCCTAGCCTGACTATGTATCCATGAGGGAGAACTTGGAAAACTCTTCCTCAACACTGTCCTTCAATTCCATCATATTTCCCTTGCCTCACACTCACTCAGTAGTGTTCATAACAACAAAGAAAAAACAATAATCTCTTTTCCCAGCATACTTGGCAGTGTCCTGCCTCCTCATAGCCTTCTAAATCCATGATTTTCAGGGGCTGCCACTGTCCAAACCACTGATTTTCCACTTGTAACAATCATCCTAGAGGTAGTTCCAACATGTTCCCCACTCATGGAGTCATGGTCAGCTAAATTTAACATGGTTGTTCCATTTGTCCTCCTGCAATCAATAAAAATATTTTGTTTTCATACAAGTGTCATACTCAAATAGTTAGTTGGGTCAAATCAGGTCTTTGCCCAATAGTTATAATAATTAATTACAATGATCAAATTCGAAATTCGAAATTTCCATAAATTGCAAAAATTTTCCAAATTCGAATTTATTAAAAACAGAATAAATTTCCAACAAATTTAAATTTTTAAAAATATTTTATTTTTTGAGGATGTCACATCCTTTGCCCCTTCAATAAAACACTATCCTCAATGTTCGTTCCTTTCTTGGAACAATATTGGATGAGATTTCTGCAAATCTCCCTCGAACTCCCAAGTGGCCTCCTCACGACTAAAGTGCTTCCATTGCGCCTTTACGTGAGCGATGACTCTGTTCTGAAGTGCTATTTCTCTCCGGTCCAAAATGCACAGGGGTTCCACTTGGAATTGTCCTTCGGCTTCCACCTGCACCAAGTTCCAATCAATCATATGAGTAGGTTCATGAATATACTTTTTAAATAGAGAAACATGAAATACATTATGAATTCTTAGATTAGCTGGAAGTGCAAGTTGATATGCTACGGGTCCAATTCGAGCTAGTATCTTGAAAGGCCCAAAAAACCTAGGTGCCATCTTGGCACAGTTCCCTAACTTCAACAAGCTTTTTCGGGCTTTGACCTTCAAATAAACATGGTATCCCACTTGAAATTCCAAGTGTCTTCTTTTCTGATCTGCATAGATCTTATGTCTGTCATGTGCTTCTTTCAAGTTTTGTTGTACCTTTCTTACCATGTTCTCCATTTCTTGGAGAATCTCTAGTCCAACCACGAGTCTGTTAGCTGGGTTATCCCAGCTAATTGGAGTCATACACTTTCTTCCATACAGTGCTTCAAAAGGGCTCAGCTTAGCCGAAGTTTGTTACCCATTGTTATATGCAAATTCTACCAAGTGCATGTAGTCTTCCCACTTGCTCGATTTTGTTCTTACGTACATGCGTAACATATCCTCTATGATTTGGTTTGTCCTTTCAGTCTGTCCATCCATTGGTGGATGATAACTCGTACTGAAATTCAAATTAGTATTTAGCCCTGCAAACAATTCCTTCCAAAAAGAAGATGTAAATTTTACGTCTCTATCTGAAATCACCATTTTAGAAATGCCATGCAGTCTAAAAATTTCTTTCATGAATATTTCAGTAATGTTTATAGATTTAAAAGTAGACTTTACAGGAATAAAGTGTGCAAACTTACTCAGTTTATCGATTACAACCATGATATAATCATTCTTTTTCTGAGTCTTAGGAAAACCTGTTCTAAATTCCAGCGATATGGTCTCCCATTTCCGTTCTGGCACTGGTAATGGTTGTAATAGGCTGGCTGGATGCTGGTGTTCATCCTTAACCTGCTGACAATGTTGGCACCTAGCCAAGTACTCTGATGTTTCGCCCTTCATATTAGGCAAGTAAAATAGTTTTCTAAGTGATGTTATTGTTTTTTGGTAACCTCGATGGCCAAAATATGGTTTCTTATGCACTTCGTCCAAAACTGTTAATTTTAACTCTATTGAATCTAGTATGTAAAGCCTGTTTTTAAATTGTAATAGTCCAATCTTATCAATTCCTAGGTCTGGTTTTTCTAAGTTTGTGGTACTATTTTGTAATTCTGTCATTATCTTAGTGTAATCTCCATCGTTAATACCTGCCATTTTTATTCTTTGTTCCAGATCACTTTGTGCTCTACTGATATTTATTTCAAATAACCCATGGACTCTTCTTCTTAAAGCGCCTGCTACTTCATTTTCCTTACCCTTGATATGTTTGACCTTGAAATTGAATTCGCTCAAGAAGGCTAGCCATCTTGGTTGTCTTGCATTAAGATCTGGTTGACAAAACAAATATTTCACCCCACTATTATCCGTCAATAGTAGAAATTTTGCTTTACAAAAGGGAATGGTCACGATTCCACAATGCTTTACAAAGGATCTCTATATGCATGATGGTATAGCTTTTGCATGATCTCTGCAACTCTATGTATCATGAGATTTAAGATCTCAACCAAACATTCATTCTTGAGGACAATACCATAATATTGTGTCTAATAGTTTCATCCTATACCATTATGGTGTTTCAACCATAAACTCTTATACCAATCTGTAACATACCCAACCACCCCCTAGGTAGGGCTATGCTACCCCAAAACTCATTTCTGAACTAAATTCATATTCTAATAAATTTTTAATTAAGAAATCAAGGATCGTGCTACATTATAAAGAATGTTTAAACATGCCATGCATAGAAATAACCAACAATCAGGCACATCATAAGTGCACATCTCAGAGATATTAATCAATACATAATGGAAATAAATGTATAAGAAGAGAAACACATGCCACAAAGAATGCACATCTTAGATTTATTAATCAATACATAATGGAAATAAATTTATAAGAAGAGAAACACATGACGAAAAGAACTTATATTTAATGAAATGAATCACCAACTTGTTGCAGACCAAGGACGTTCCACCCAACTGTAAACATTGATGTTTCAATCCTCAAAAACAATGTCACCCCCAAGTTAGGTCTATGAATCCATAAGGATAGTTCTAGAGTGTCACTCAACTTCCCAAATCAGTCATCAATCAAGATCTCACAAGCTTCGCAACACACACAACAATCCAAAGTACACCAACTCTCTTCTACCGAGCCTGCAAAACCCAAGAGAATGGAACCCCTTCTCTGCCACACAGTCCTGAGCTTGTCCACCTCCTTCCAGGGCTCCAATGCATCTAGTCAATAATATCCATGCTGGGACTCTCAGGATTCACAAATTTGGGAAAAAATTAACACACGCCAATGCATCTATGCATCTCAGACGTGCATGGATTAATTCATGGAACCAAGAGTCCATTACTACCAATAAAACCATGGATCCTCTCCACAATTCATTTTTCTTTCCCAAGCCAAGATCAAAATGAGTGAGGAATGAAGAGTGCGTGAAAGAATGAATGGAGAGAGAATATAATGAAAAATGTGAACAATGAACAATGAATGAGTGAGTGAGTGAGTGAACCCCCCAACAGACCAAAAATGGGTTTATCTATTTTCTTGGAATTAAAGAACCACGTGGACTTCCCCCAAGAATCTGATGTAACTCACATTCTCCATTAAAACAAAAATGGGTAAAAAAAAATATAAAATAAACACTTATCCCCTTAAGCCCCCTCTCTTGTGGAATAATAGCCCCCTATAACTCTTTTCATTGTTCATCTTGAAGACAATGATGTATTTATTATTAATAATGATCAAAACATTACATTTCCTAGGCACACTTGCCTCTTTTAATTGTTTGGGCACTCTAGCCTTTCATAAATTCACAAAATAGATTATTTAATATGGGGATCAAAACTAAGGTATTACAATTATAAGCACATAAATTGCATCCATAACATCAAGGCGAAGTACAAAGGGACGTAGGGATATTTTTCCAGATGAGTCCATTGAGCACTTATAGATATATCCCAATTTAGACTAGTAGGTTTTGTTATAATTCTCCAGCGATCAAATGTAACTATTCTTCAAATTTACCCATGGAAAAAGACTTCAACACTATCAAATGAATCATGTTTAAATTTCCATTTGTTTCAATTACCAACCATTGTTATTCCAATAGTACAAGAATAGATATTGCTCCACCATTCATAAGGAATAAGAATCCTTTCTTAATGTCATTGTTATTGATATGAATATTCACACTTCAAATGAGGGCCAACAATGTAAATGTATTTGATAAAGGAATGAATTATATGGTTCTGCATGTCAACCAAGAAATATGGCAATTATTGGTTTGTGGTGTCTTTTAGCCATCGACCATTCAACATTTCCCTTGTGTGCATGGTTTTAGACTCCAACTTTAATGCAACTCCCTTATGAAGGATACCCATGTCATAGTATGAAACTCTCTACTTTCCAAAATTTGTACCACTAGAAGTTCAACAAACACATACTTTAGGATAGA
>SNQJ01S0251788.1:0-12785 GCA_010110895.2 Picea sitchensis | reverse complement strand
GCACCTAGTCAAGTATTCTTATGTTTTGTGTTTCATATTAGGCCAGAAAAATAGTTTTCTGAGTGATGTTATTGTTTTCTGGTAACCTGGATGGCCAGAGTATGGTTTCTTATGCACTTCGTCTAAAATAGTTAACTTTATCTCTGTTGAATATAGTACGTAAAGTGTGTTTTTAAATCTTAATAGTCCCTCCTTGTTGATACTTATATCCAGTTTATCTGAGTTTGTGACATTATTTTCTAGTTCTGCCATCATCTTAGTGTAATTTTTGTTATTAACACCTATCATTCCGATTCTCGTTTCTAGATCATTTTCTTAGTGATATTTATCTCAAATATCTTAGTGATATTTATCTCAAATAACCCATGGATTCTGCGGCTTAAAGCATATGATACATTATTTTCCTTACCCTTGATATGTCCTACCTCGAATTCAAATTCACTCAAGAAGACTAGCCACCTTGCTTGTCTCACATTAAGGTCTGGTTGGTTAAACAGATATTTCACTCTGCTATTATCTGTCAATAGTAAGAATTTTATGCCCATGATATAGTGTCGCCACATTTTTAAGGCATGTATTCTTGCTGCCAATTCTAAGTCATGAGTGACATAATTTCACTCGTGTTCCTTTAGTTTTTGGGATTCATAACAAATCATGTGCCCTTCTTGAGTTAGACCACCACTTAGCCCCTCTCCACTTGCATCAACGCATACTGTGAAGTCTTTATCTGGGTCTTCTACCTTCAATATGGGCACTGATGTCAATAACTCTTTTAGCTTGTTAAAACTGTCTTGAGACTTTTGCAACCAGTTAAACTTGGTCCCTCTCTTTTGCAGTGACATGATAGGGTAGGCTATCTTGGAGAACCCTTCTATAAATCTGCAATAATATTCGGTGATTCCATTGAATGACCAAATATCTGCCACATCCTTAGGTACTGGCCATTCCATAATGGATTTTATCTTCTGGGTCTACGGAAATACCTTCCAAGGAAATGACATGTCCTAAATATTTTATTTCTCTTTGATAAAAGTCACATTTGTCGAAATTTTCCTTAAATTTTGTGTTTCCTTAGTGTTTGTAGAACTATTTGTAAGTGTTCATCATGTTCCTCCTATGTTTTAGAATAGACCAGAATATCGTCAATAAATGCTACTATGAACTTGTCTAAGTATTGGATTAAAATGTTGTTCATCAACCACATAAATGTGGCTGGTGCATTAGTAAGTCCAAAAGGTATGACTACAAACTCGTAGTGTCTGTATCTTGTTTGAAAAGTTGTTTTGTTTATGTCCTGGTCCTTTATCCTAACTTGATGATATCCAGATCGTAAATCCAATTTTGAGAAGATATTGGCCCCACCAACTTGATCAAACAGATCATTTATCCTAGGTAAGGGGTATTTGTTCTTAATGGTTACTTTGTTCAGTTGTCTGTAATCGATACATAGTCTTAGAGTACCATTTTTATTTTTTACAAACAGGACTGGTGCTCCCCATGGTGAGACACTTGGTTTGATATACTCTTTATCCAACAATTCCTGTAATTTTATTTTTATTCTGTCAATTCTGGTAGACTCATTCGGTAGGGTGGTTTTGAGATAGGGGCTGACCCGGGTAGTAAATCTATGGAGAAATCTACTTCTCTCCTAGGAGGCAATTCTGGTATCTCATCAACAAACATGTCTCTGAATTCACGTAGGACAACAAAGTCTTCTAACTTGGGCTTGTCTTTTTTTTCTAATAGATTCGTTACTTGGATGGCATAAACTTGACATCCATTTCTAATAAATTTCTTGAATTGCATCGCTGAAATTTGTCTGACTGACACAGGTTTTGGTATGCCTTCGGCTGTTCTAACAATACCAAAATTATCTTTATAGCTAAGTATATTTGTATAACAATCTAGTGCTTCTTTGTGTTGTTCCAACCAATCCATCCCAATAATCGTATCATAAGACCCTAGTGGTAGGATGTTCAGATTGGTCCTTATCTTTTGACCATCTAAACTGAACTCAAGATCAGAAATAAAGTTAACAACTTTTTCTTTTAGTCCTTGTTGCTAGTTTTACAAGACAAGGTTTTGTATGCTTTTGCTTCTTAAGTTTATTCAACTCTACTACATCGGGAGTAATATAACTTAACGTAGTTCCAAGGTCAATTAAAATAGAAATTCGAGTGTCATGGATTTTACCTGCAATCTCTACCACCAAGGACTGGTGGTCAGCTTGTCGACCATCTATGGTTGCATTTATCCGATGCAGACTTCTGCCCATGTCACCTACTATCGAGGCTTCCTGGAAATTGTGAACAACAGTTCCGTTCACTGTAATTAAACATGGACAGTTCCTCCTTAGATGAGGGTCTCCACACTCCCAACACTTTAATGGCTCACGGGCGTTGTCCCCAAACCTTTTCGTTCCAAGGTTCAAAGGTTTACCACTACCTTGTGTATTTGGGTGATTGGAGTGAAAATCCTTCCTTGGGAAACTTTTTCTTGCATTTCGGTAAGGAGTTGGCTGGTATCCTTTCTTCCACTGGTTTATTCCTTGGGAAAGTCTACCCGCTGTTTCTACTGGTCATAGCACATTCGTGCCTTCCTGAATGCCTCGCTCAAGGATTTGGAGTTGTCAAATTCAATTCTGTCTCTATAGGACTGTGGTAAGCAACTTAAGAATCATTGGATTTTTAATTTATTCTCTCGGATGTATGGTACAAACCTTAGTAGTTCCAGAAATTTATTTTTAAGGTCATCCCTCATCATTTGTTCGAGTTGTAACTCAAAAAATTCTTTCGTCTTCCTTTCATAATAGCTTTCAGAAATTTATTGTTTCTGAAAATACTTCCTGAAGTCAGGCCATTCCAATTGTTTCTCCTTTAGGCCCTTGGCCAATTTCAGGTCTTGCCACCAAATGTTGGCCTTTCCCTTCAGGTTGTAGATGGCCATTTTGACTTTCATGTTGCTGGAATAGTTGTAGATTTGGAAGCATTTTTTAATGCCCAACAACCAAGCCTCGACTTCTTCTCCTGTCCTGGACTCTCCATCAAAATTAGCAGGTTTAATCTTTTTAAATTCTCCTTCAAGGTGGTGTGTTTGTTTTCTTTTCTTGTCTGGTATGGTTTTGTCTTTAGCTAAAGGTGTCCCTTCCGACGAACTGTCTCCTTTTTCTGTTTTCACACCAAAATTCTTGAAAGCCCTTTCGTTGACCTCTCCCTCATGGTTATCATCTTTTGGGATTTTCTTGGTTACTATACTATGCAACAAGACTTCATTTATCTATTGTTGTTCCTGTTGTGCCTTCTTTAATTTTTCATTGTCGGCCTTGAAAACCTGTAGTTCAACTATAAGGCTTCTCATTGTTTCCAACACCTCTATGGGTGAGCTTCCATAACTATTTTGTCTCAGATATCCAGGAGGTCCTTGTTGTGGATTCTCTTCCATCCTAATTTCTGCACCTTCTTGAGCTGCCATTATTTAACACAAAACAAAAACGTTTTTTGTTTGCAATTTCACAAGGTTTGTTAGTTTTCTCATGGATCAGAATATATATACTAAGCAATTAATGTGGCCCTATTCAGGCCCAGTGTTGTAACTTTTTCTCTGATACCATATGTAATGTACCTCAAAAATCATCATAATTTTTTTTTCTTTCCATGGCATAAATCAATTTCGTTTAAGCTTAGATTGTACAAACAAGAACAATTCAATTCTGACTGTAAGGATATTATTACGACCACCTAATCTACTTTGATCAGAAAGCTTCTGTGGGTAAAAATTCCCTCCATGTTTATGTTCCTTCCATTGTTCGATGCACCTTTGCAATATACTCAAAGTAAGAGAGGAAAACGAACTTAACTCGAAGGAGCCTCCATTGTTCAAAGAGAGAAAAGGATATCACCTGGAAGTGCTCAGAGCGAGGTAGAGAGAAAAATCATCTCGCAGGGGTCAAGCTCCTGTGGAAAAATGCCAAATCCTCCTTGCCAAATATCTTTAGAAGATTGAATGGTGATAAATTTTCGGGAAAAGGACCCAAATCCAACAGACTGTTAGATCCCATAGATCTGTGCAGAAGTTAAGGCTGATCATTCACAAGATTAGGAGGGTAACAACCATTGGATGAGAAACAACAAGAGCCATTGATCTCGTTCTTCGTATTTCTGCCAACTCGGAGTTACCATGTTAGAGGGGCCCGCTAGAGGACTATCCCATTCTGGACCCCATTTCGGGGTTTCAGACTTCACGAGTTCCAAACTCGAACATCAAGTGACAACAACTTGAGAAATGCGAAAAGGGATGAGTGGGACTCGCTTTTCGGGGTTTCGGGGTTCAGATTTTCATGAAGTCCAAACCTAACCTCTACACCCCAAAACTCCCAAAATCACGAAAAGTGAAAAAGAGGAAAGGTGGGACCCCATTTGGGATTTTGGGATTCGGAATCTCGTGACTTCAACGCCAATCCTTTACACACCACAACTTCCTAAAATGTGAAAAGTGAAAAAGAGGAAATGTGGGACCCCATTCAGGATTTCAGAACTCGGGGTGTCGGGTTTTCAAATACCATCCAACAACAAACAATAACTTTTGAAAAGGTGAAAAGCGGAAGGAGGTATGACCAATACATCAAGATTTTTGGAGTTCAAAACATCACGAGTTCAGATGTCCAAACATAAACATGAACAAACCTTCGAAAAGGTGAAAAAGGATAGTGGGTCCCGTATCTCGGGGTTTCGGGTTTCGAAACTTCATGAGTTCCGGTACTCAAACAAAAACATATCCAAACTTCCGAAAATGCGAAAGAGGTAAGGGTGTGGGCCCTACAAATTTGGGTTTTGGTGTTTACTAACTCCCGATGCAAAACATCAAACATCACCAAACGCTAAATCGTGAAGTTATGAAAAGGTAAAGGTGTGGGCACTACAAATTTGGGTTTCGGGGTTTACTAACTCTCGATGCAAAACATCACACATCACCAAATGTTGTATCGCAAAGTTACGAAAAGGTAAAGCTGTGGGCCCTACAAATTCAGGTTTCGGGGTTTACTAACTCCCGATGCAAAACATCATGCATCACCAAACGCTGAATCACGAAGTTATGAAAAGGTAAAGGTGTGGGCCCTACAAATTTGGGTTTTGGGGTTTACTAACTCCTGATGCAAAACATCACGCATCACCAAACGCTGAATTGCAATGTTATGAAAAGTTAAAGCTGTGGGCCCTACAAATTTCAGTTTCGGGGTTTTGAATGTCGAACAACAACACAAGACATTTCCCGAATTCCAAAAGCACAAGGACTTAAGAAAAATTTACATACTCCAAAGGATACAAAAGGATAAAGGTTTTCTTCTAACCTATAGAGTGTTCTAACATTTCTACTATAGCTTAAACCTATCCTGAAGTTGGACCGTCTCTCATAACTCAATTTGTATAAAATAAAGTTGCCTGGTACTTTCAATTTGGATTTAACAGATACCTAACATCGAGTAAAAACATTCAAACAGAGGAAGGAAATCATTACACTTCCTGTTTAAGAAAATATGATGTATAAGATATTAAATCATTCAAACAGAGAATGGAAAATGTTTTAGTTCTGATTAAACACAGACATTGCATCAGATATAAAATCATTCAGAATAGAGAAGGAGAAACTTTAACATATCTGAATTCTAATCCACGGGAAGACAAAGGGAACAACCACGTTCCTCCCAACTGTAGAACAGGGCAGCCAAAATCACTTTCCCGATTCACCCCCTAGCCTGACCATGAATCCATGAGGGTGAACCTGGAAACACCTCCTTAGCTATGTCCTTCAATTCCAATAGTTATCTTCTTGCCTCACACTTACTCAAAAGTGCTCATAACAACGAGGCGATTCTATTTTCAACAGGCTCCTCTTGCCTCACACTCAATCCACAATTTTCATAACAGCAAGAGAGCTCAGGAATCCTTTTCCCAGCATACTTGGCAGTGTCCTGTCTCCTCACATATGCTATTTATCCATTTTTTCCAAGGTCTTTTCCCTCCTTCGTTGATTTTTGCAGATTTTCTTAATCCTTGATTTTTAGGGGATGATAGTGGCCAAATCTCTGATTTTCCACTTGTAATCATCAGCCCAGGGGCAGTTCCAACTTGTTCCCCACTCATGGAGTCATGGTCAGTTGATTTTAACATGGTTGTTCCATTTGTCCTCCTGCAGTTAATATAATTATTCTGTTGTGATACAAGTGTCATAGTCAAATAGTCAGTTGGGTCCAATTAGATCTCTGCCCAACAGTCACAATAATTAAATACAATTATTAAATTCGAAATTCAGAATTTCCCTAAATGGAAAGAATTTTCCAGATTCGAATTTTCCAAAAACGAAAAATAAATTTCCAGCACATTAAAATATTGATTTTGGGGGGACGTCATATCCTTTCCCCCTTTAGTAAAAAATTGTCCTTAGTGTTCATTCCTTTCCTGGAATAGGATCAGATGAGATTTCTGTAAATCTCCCTCCAATTCCCAAGTGGCCTCCTGAGGACTAAAGTTCTTCCATTGCACCTTTACGTGAGCGATGGCTATGTTCTGAAGTGTTACTTCTCTCCGGTCAAGAATGCGCAGGGGTTCCACCTGCACCAATTTCCAATCAATCATATGAGTAGGGTCATGAATATGCTATTTTAACAAAGAAACATGAAATACATTATGAATTCTTATATTAGTTGGAAGTGCAAGTTGATATGCTATGGGTCCAATTTGGGTTAGTATCTGGAAGGGCCCACAAAACCTGGGTGTCATCCTGGCACAGTTCCCCAACTTCAGTGAGATTTTTCAGGCTTTGACCTTCAAACAAACATGGTCTCCCACTTGAAATTCCAAGTGTCTTCTTTTCTGATCCGCATAGCTCTTCTGTCTGTCCTGTGCTTCTTTTAAGTTCTATTGTACTTTCTTCACCATGTTCTCCATTTCTTGGAGCATCTCTGGTCCAACCATGAGTCTGTCAACTGGGTTATCCCAGCTAATCGGAGTTGTACACTTTATGTCATACAGTATTTCGAAAGGGCTCAACTTAGCCGAAGTTTGGTACCCATTGTTATATGCAAATTACACCAAGTGTAGGTAGTCTTTCCACTTGTTTGGTTTTGTTCTTACATACATGCAAAGCATATATTCTATGATTTGGTTTGTCCTTTTGTTCTGTCCATATGTTTGTGAATGATAACTTGTGCTGAAATTCAAATTAGTATTTAAGTCCGCAAACAATTCCTTCCAAAAAGCATATGTGAATTTTACGACTCAATCTGAAATCACCATTTTAGAAATACCATGTAGTGTAAAAATTTCTTTCATGAATATTTCAACGATGTTAATAGCTTTAAAAGTAGACTTTACAGGAATGAAATGTGCAAAATTATTGAGTTTATCGATTACAACCATGATAGAATCATTATGTTTCTAAGTTTTTGGCAAACTTGTGATAAAGTCCAGTGAGATGGTCTCCCATTTCCATTATGGTACTGGTAATGGCTGTAATAGGCCAACTGGATGCTGGTGTTCAGCCTTAACCTGCTGGCAAACTTGGCACCTAGCCAAGTATTCTGTTGTTTCGCCTTCCATATTAGGCCAGAAAAATAGTTTAATGAGTGTTGTTATTGTTTTMTGGTAACCTGCATGGCCAGAGTATGGTTTCTTATGCACTTCGTCTAAAATAGTTAATTTTAGCTCTGCTTAATCTGGTACGTAAAGTCTGTTTTTAAATCTTGAGTCTAAAAATTTGTTAGAGACATTACTGTCATTGATTGGCTTTACTATGCGACTTAAAAATTCCTACCCGACGATACAATAATGTATACTCCTCCCTTCAATGTTATTTAAAGTCTTGTAAAAAATTACCAGTACACTCTTATTTGATGATGCCTATAACACCAGTATAGACTTAACTATACAAGTGACTTGTAAACAGGTTTGTTACTTCCATAACTCTAACCGGAATGAAGATTCTCCAATGTTCTTTTACCAGTCCATTCATTATATTAATAGAGTCGTTCCAATAGAAATAAGTTTCTTCTAGGTTCCTACAGTTTTGTGAAGAAACAGAGTTCAATCGGGCTTTGGTGAGTACAAGAGCCGAACGAAACAGAGGATCTTGTTGTTTGCCGAAATCCGAAATATGGAATGACTATGGCCAGCATTTTGGGGTTTCGGGATTCAGGATTCAGGACTTCACGAGTGCAAGTGCCCAAACAACCACATATACAAACCTCCGAAATGTGAAAAAGGAAAGGTGGGTCCCATACTTCAGGATTTCGAGGTTCGGAACTTTGCAAGTTCTGGTGTCCAAACATCGACATACACAAATTTCCGAAAAGAGAAAAGGAAAAGGTGAGACCCGCATTTTGAAATTTCAGGGTTCGAAACATTGCGAGTTCCGGTACCCAACCTCAACATGAACAAACTTCTGAAATGCGATTGAGCACAAACAATTCCCGAAATTGCGAAAAGGAACAGGGAACTAAAATTTTGGGATTTAGGGATTCAGGTTTTCGTGTTTTCAAATACCAAACAACAATACACTACAACTCTCGAATTCTCAAAGGTGAAAGGATGTGGGACCACCACTTCAGAATTTTAGGCTTTGGGGTTTCAAGGTTTCAAAAGTCAACATCTAACATATAACAACTTTTGAAAATGTGAAAGGTGATCAGTACTTCGGGAATTCAGAGTTCAGGATTTCTCAAGTACAACAGGCAACATTAGCACACAATAACTCCCGAAATCATGAAAAAATACTAGCACTTCAGGATTTCAGAGTTCGTGTTTTTGTGAGTATAGAAGCCAAGCATCAATAGATACAAACCTCCAAAATGAGAAACCAAGGGAAGGTGGGATCCATAATTTGGGGTTTCAGGATTCGGGACTTTGCGAGTTCCAGTGTCCAACAACAACATGAAAAAACATCTGAAATGCGAAAGAGAAGAAAGGAGAGACCCGTATTTCGAGGTTTCAGGGTTCGAAATTCACGAGTGCTAGAGTCCAAATATCACATAATATTTCAAAAAGGAAAAAATAAAAGTGGTTCCTTCATTTCAGGATTTCGGGATTCGAAATCTCGTAACTTCAAAATCCAAACATCAAACACAAACAAATCCCAAAATTGCGAGAAAGAAAAGAACATTGGAAAACATTTCTAGATTGTGTCTTTCCAGGTTTCGGGGTTTCAAAAGTCAACCATAGCACACCACAATTCCCAAATTTCCAAAAGGTGAGAGGGTGTAAGACCACTTCTTCAGGATTTTGGGATTTGGGGTTTCAAATGTCAACAACAGCACACAACCATCCCTGAATTCCGAAAGCATAAGAACTTAAGAATTTTACACGACAGAAGGCACAAAAGGATAAATTTTTTCTATGAGGTAAAACTCTAAACTCATCACTAACCTTGACTACGGAAAGGGGTAGCCCATTCTCAAACAAAAGGAAAACAAGGAAAGCAAAAATCCTCTGAAAGGCGTCAATTCTCAAGATTGTTTTAGAATCCAAAAAAAAAGGGGGGGGGGGTTTCTAATATTCATCAACTCTAAAATTTTGTCATTCTATACACATCTAGCATATGTTTCCATATTGTTAGATACATAGCATTGGATAAAAAATTCGAACAGAAGGTGGGAAGAAATCGTTACAGATCCGATTTAATCAGGTAAAATACACCAAATGCAAATAGGTCATACAGACAGAGAATGCAACCTATTCTAGTTCATATTCAAAATATGCATAACCTCAAAAGACATATCCATTCATAATAGAGAGGGAGAAATTAACATATCTGAGTACAATCCATAGGAAGACAAAGGGAATAGCCATGCTTGTCCCAACTGTAGAACAGGGAAGCCAAATCTACTTCCTCGATTCACCCCCTAGCCTGACCATGAATACATGAGGGTGAACTTTGAAACTCCTCCTCAGCAATGTCCTTAAATTCCAATAGTTATCCTCTTGCCTCACACTTACTCAATAGTGCTCATAAAAGCAGGGTCCTCTTGCCTCACACTCAAACCACAGTGTTCATAACAGCAAGAGAGTTCAAAAATCTTTCCGAGAATACTTGGCAGGGTCGTGCCTCCTCGCATATGCTATTTATCAATTTTTTTCCCCAGGTCTTTTACCCTCCTTTGGGGATTTTCACTGCTTTATTAATCCCTAATTTTCAGGGGTTGCCAGTGGCCAAATATCTGATTTTCCACTTCTCCTAATCAGCCTAGAGGTATTTCCAACATGTTCCTCCACTCATGGAGTCATGGTCAGTTGATTTTAACATGGCTGATTTTAACTGCTAAAAATAGTAAATTACCAAAATTTCTAGAAAATTGCTTTGAGCTAGTTGGAAAAGGTGGTTGGTCATAGATATAAACCTAGATCAATTATCCCTCTTTAAGAAGGAATGGTATCCATTGTGTTGAGTGTTTAGGGGAGAGGAAAAGACGTTTGTTGAATCTGAATCTTGGTGAGTTGCTTGGCTTGTTGGAGACGTTGGGTTGCTCAGTTTGTGGAAGTCTGTCACAAACCTGTTGAGGATGAGGTTGTTCAACAAGTCAAGCTACAAGAGAGGAAGATGTGCAAAAGGAATCTTTGTTCTTTGCTGCAACCTTGTCGACCTCCTTCTATTGGATAGAAGGTGCTTGGGGCGAGGCTGTAGTGGTTGCAATGTCCTTTTGTTCCCCTTTTGAACAGATTGTGAAGAAGATGAATTTTGTAGTATGAGATGCTACCTTGTGGCATTGTTTAGGTGGAATAATAGTTGGAACTGCCTCTGGTATTCTATAGAGATGACCCCCTAGAGAAATAATGACACTGCGGAGTCGAGAGTCATAAAAAGCATGGCGTCCCACATATATGGTTGACCCAAGAGAACATCACATACATCTAATAGAGAAACATCACATAATACCTCATCCTTGAAGGGTTGGATGCCGTATGACAATCGACACTGTTGGCTGACACGAAGATCTTATCATTGGCGAAGCCACTCGATGTTGCATGGTTGCAGGTGTGGTGTTGTCGACAATCCCAATTGTTTGATGACCTCTACTGAGATGAGGTTCTTTTGCATTCCATTATCAAAAATAAAATGCAACGGAGTCCCCTTCACCCACATCTTTGAATGAAAAAGGCACTCCCCCTCTTCGAGATCTATTTGTTCTTATGGTTGAATTGTTGTGGTCGCAACAATAGCAGTGGGGTCTGTGTCAATGTTCTGTCCTTTACCAGTATTTTTAGAATCAGATTATGAATCAGGTTTTGACTCCTTGTCTTTGATCTTGACCACCAATGACTGTTTTGAGAGACATTCATTGGTGTTGTGCCAAGGGATTTTGTGGAAATCACACCATTTTCCGGTGTCCTTCTTTGTTTTCTCGTGACCCTTCTTTTCCTATGGGTTGGAATGATTTTCGAGAGATTGTTTGTTAGGTCCGTCTTTGTCATACTTTGGTTGTTGGGGATTTGTAGACCTAAACTCCCATTTGTTCTGGTGCATAAATTTCTGCTCAATTTTAACAACATATCAATAAGCAACACTGAGTGAAGAGATATCCAAAAAATCCATTTCAGTTTGGATGTATATGTGTAGAGCCTCACAGTATCTCAGAACCAAATCTCGTTTAGAGTCTTTGATACCTATCTTGGTGTGCAAGGTATGGAAGGTATTGGGGAAGTCCAAAACTACTTGGCCCCTCTCTTGCCGCAGTGTGGTCCATCTCGTGTATTGGTCCTCATAGTTGCCAACATGGTAATACTGTTCCTTTACTGCATCCACAAAAAAATCCCAAGTGGTCTCGGCCCCATATATTCCAAAATCCTCTGTGGAAATTTTCTCCCAGTAAGTTTCCCGCCAATGTTTGACATGAGGGAGAGATTTAAGGAGTGTGAAGGTGATTGTTTCTCTTTCAGAAAAATTGTGAACAAAGAAATAACCTTCTATCATATTTAACCATTTGTCTAGGGTTTCTGCATCTATCTGTCCTTCAAAGACAAGAATATAAAAATTAAATTGTACCTTGAAAGGCAAGGTGCTTCCAAAGTGGCCTCTCGATGAAGTTGCACCTATTTCTATAGACAAACTTTGAAGGATGTGGGAAAAATTCTCCATCATTTTGTCCCTCTATCACGTGAAATCTTGCTCAGCCAACAAATTGATAGGATCGTCTACTCCATTGTTTTTCTTTTCTTCCGCCATGGAAGGTTTCTTGGGAGTGAAAGAGTGATTGTCTTCAAGAGAGACAAGCTCAAGAACAAACTTTCTATAATCGGAACTCATCGGGGACATGCACTAAAAAATGATCAAGAGCAGCCTGCTTTGAATCCACTGATCTGGATTATTTTCAGCACGAAATGAGAGCAAAGATATAATAAAGAAATGCACAGAGATATCGCGGATATCCAATAATATAAGAGAAATGTATTAGATATGAAACCATAAAAACAGATATACATTAATACACGATTTATATTAATGAAATAAATGTACAAAGACAATAAAAATACAGAGTGAAAGACTCGCTAGAATGGTGGTAGCATATCTTTGAGAAGAGATGTGATAGCTACTTGCATTCACAAGAAGATGATTACAATGAGGCTCAGAAGGAATTTTTACAATAACCATTAATGCCAAAATCCCTATAAATCCAAAAACCTAACCCTAGGAGATGAAGCACCAAAAGTCATGTGGGCCCCGTTTGGGTAAGTTAGTACATCAACTTCTCAGGGTCGTAACATTTGCATACGATCTTCGTTTTAGGTGTATGATAGCCC
>SNQJ01S0251787.1:0-12785 GCA_010110895.2 Picea sitchensis | reverse complement strand
GCAGAGGGGAGCCCTTGTGAATGCAGAAGTCAACTGAGCAAATAAAAAAGTAGAGAACGTGAGACCCAAATGAACGATTGGTGAAGGAGGCCGCTTAGGGCTGAGGAAGCCACCATAAGGAGGATGATATTTATTTATTTTTCATGCTCAAATCATACAAAAATTTGATGATGTGTTTTGTTTAACCATTAGGTTTTGGGAGAGTTATTTTTTTTCGAGAGTTCTTATTTAAAAGGAAGAAATTGGGGTTCTATGTTTTCTTTTAAAGGAAGAAATTGGGGTTCTATGTTTTATGTTTTCTTTTAAAGGAAGAAATTGGTCTCTGTTTTTAAAAAATAATAACTAAATTTACTTAAGAAGAGGAGGGGAAGTTTAGATGGAGTTAGTGGTGATATTTTTTATGCTATTTTGTGTGAATAAGGGATAATTTTCAGGTATTTTGTGTGTGAGAGTAATTTTTAATTTCTCATTGATAAAATGACCATTAACATGGGTATAATTCCAGAAATTAAGTTAAATGAGAAAAATTATAATGATTGTAGTATAAAATAGAGCCATTTTTAACAATGAGGAAGGAATATGATTTGGTTAGTGGGGAAGAGACCCTCCCTATTGAACATAATACCATTGAAAAATGGGATCAAATAAAAAATGAAGTATATTAAAATTTGTCTCATAAAGTATTTGCAAAAAGTAAAAATTTAAGAGAAGGTACTGAAATATGGAAGGTACTTAAGCAATTGTACCATAATACAAGTGAATCAATGATCTTAAATCTTATTAGTGATTTATTAAATTTGAAGTTGTCTAATAATAAAGAAATTGCACCTCATCTAACCAAGTTGAAATATATGTGTAATGAATTAGAGAGTCTTGGAAAAACATTGGAAGAAAAAGAGTTTTTTCATATCATCCTTCACATCCTTCTTAGTTCCTATCAAACTTTCATTAGAGAGATTGACACAACTGATAAAATTCCCACTATTTTTGTAGCTAGTATTACTACCAAGTTATTGCAAGAAGAGCAACGCCTAGCAAAGGAAAGGGAGTCATCTAATGATGAAATTCATGCACTTGTCTCCAAGGGAAGATCAACTCAATATACAAAGAAATTCAATGAAGCAATTGTACCATAATACAAGTGAATCATGGATCTTAAATCTTATTAGTGATTTATATAATTTGAAGTTGTTTAATAATAAAAAAATTGCATCTCATCTAACCAAGTTGAAATATATGTGTAATGAATTAGAGAGTCTTGTAAAAACATTGGAAGAAAAAGAGTTTTTTCATATCATCCTTCGCATCCTTCTTAGTTCCTATCAAACTTTCATTAGAGGGATTGACACAACTGATAAAATTCCCACTATTTTTGTAGCTAGTATTACTACCAAGTTATTGCAAGAAGAGCAACACCTAGCAAAGGAAAGGGAGTCATCTAATGATGAAATTCATGCACTTGTCTCCAAGGGAAGATCAACTCAATATACAAAGAAATTCAATGATAAGACAGGTCAATTTTCAAAGAAACTTGAAGAAAATAAGCATCTTTATAGATTTAATAATAATTGTCATTATCGTGGGAAGTCAGGGTGTTATGTGAAGTATTGTCGCAAAAAGAAATGGGACGTGCAAAAAATGAAACATAATTTTTCAAGTCCTAAAAAATCTATAAGACAAAAAGGTAATGCTCTGTGTGTTGCACTTAATGCCAACATCTCAAATAAAGATAAACGGGTCTTAGATTCAGGTGTAACTAGGCATATGTCCCATAATAAGGAGAAATTTGTTATGTTATATAATGATTGCAATTAGGATAAAAATGTTCTTGGTGATGATACAACACTATATGTGGTTGGAATTGGAAATCTTGTTATTGAAGATGGAGTATTCAATAATGTTATGTTGGTTCCCAATGTTAAGTCAAATTTACTCTCTAGGATTCAAATTGCAAATCAAGGTTATAAGGTTGAGTTTTATAAAGACAAGTGATTAATTAAATATATTAATAGTAATTATAAAATGTTTTCTTCTCGATATGTAGAAAATGGACTTTATAAGTTTGGAAGGTTTACCTTAAATGATAAATCTTTGGTTGCAGAGGTTGATAATGTGAGTAGGTCGTGGCATGAGAGGATGGGTCTTTTGAATTACAAAAGTCTAAGTTTAATGAAAAGCTTTGAAATGGTGTATGGACTACCCAAAATCTCTCAAAGGAAAGAAGTTTGAGAAGGATGCATCTCTGATAAGAAACATATGGAAAAATTTGTAAAGGGAAAATCATGGAGAGCCAAGACTCCACTTCACTTGGTTCATAGTAACTTCATGGGGCCATTAGAACATCCTTCTATTTCAGGTTTTATGTATGTTCTAAAATTTATTGATGATTATAGTAGAAGGATTTGGGTTTATTTACTAAAGAAAAAATATCAGGTATTTGGGAAGTTCAAGGAATTTAAGGCTTTTGTAGAAAAGAAAAGTGGAAAGTCTATTAAGATTTTAAGGACTAATAATGGAAAGGAATATGTAAACAAATATTTTGATCATTATTGTAAGTATAATGGAATTAAAAGAGAACATAGAATCCCTTATACACCTCAACAAAATTGGGTAGTTGAAAGGAATAATAGGATTCTTATGGAGATGGCTAGGTGTATGCTACATGCTATAAATATGGATCCAAAATTTGGGTTGAAGCTATAAATACTGCAACTTATATTGTCAATAGGACACCTACAATTGTTGTCAAACATAAGACTCCCGAAGAAACTTGGAGTAGAAGAAAACCAACTATAAGTCATTTCAAGTTTTTTGGGTGTGATGCTTATGTTCATATTCTTTATGAAAAGAGAAAGAAACTTGATAGAAAAAGTCACAAATGTATTATGGTTGGCTACAATGAAACATATAAAGGATACATGTTGTATGATCCTCAAAAGAATGAAATACATATTAGGAGAGATGTAATATTGGATGAAAGATTCATACCATCTATCAAATCTTCTTCCTTTTCTCCTACTTATTCATCAATTCTTAGTAACCAAACTAGTGAAGAAACTCTTCATGAAATGAATAATGAAGAAAGTTTTGAATCTTGTGAAGAAGAAATTGTTGCTCAAGGAACACAAGATGATTATTCCACAAAAAAAGTAGTCTTCAAGAGATTTATCAAGAAGTCCCAATACAAGATTATGTAAACTATGGTCTTATGACTAGAGTGATGCATGTTGACGATCCATGGGTCTTTGAAGAAGCTCAAGGAAGACATGAATGGGATGCTGCAATGAAAGATGAATATGATACTTTAATGAAGAATCTAACTTGGGAGTTGACTACTCTCCGAGAAGGTAAAAATCACATTGGATGCAAATGAGTATATAGGACAAAGTTCACATCTGATGGAGCAATTGAGAAGCATAAGGATATATTGGTTGCAAAAGGATTCTCACAAAATGAAGGTATTGACTATACTGAAACATTTTCTCATGTTGCTAAAATGAGTACAATTCACATTGTNATGAAATGAATAATGAAGAAAGTTTTGAATCTTGTGAAGAAGAAATTGTTGCTCAAGGAACACAAGATGATTATTCCACAAAAAAAGTAGTCTTCAAGAGATTTATCAAGAAGTCCCAATACAAGATTATGTAAACTATGGTCTTATGACTAGAGTGATGCATGTTGACGATCCATGGGTCTTTGAAGAAGCTCAAGGAAGACATGAATGGGATGCTGCAATGAAAGATGAATATGATACTTTAATGAAGAATCTAACTTGGGAGTTGACTACTCTCCGAGAAGGTAAAAATCACATTGGATGCAAATGAGTATATAGGACAAAGTTCACATCTGATGGAGCAATTGAGAAGCATAAGGATATATTGGTTGCAAAAGGATTCTCACAAAATGAAGGTATTGACTATACTGAAACATTTTCTCATGTTGCTAAAATGAGTACAATTCACATTGTAGTTTCTCTAGCCGCAAAATTTGGTTGGGAATTTCATCAAATTGATGTTAAAAGTGTTTTTTTGCATGTTGATTTACATGAAGAAATTTATATGTAACAACCCCCAGGTTTTATAAAAGTTGGCCAAGAACATCTTGTTTGTAAGCTTAAAAAATCATTGTATGGGTTAAAGCAGGCTCCAAGAGCATGGTACTCCAAAATTAATGAATACTTCTTGAATGATGGATTCAAAAGAAGTCCTTATGATCCTGATATTTATGTCAAAAATTGCAATGGTGATATTATAATGGTTTTCCTATATGTATATGACTTAATCCTTATAGGAAGAAGTTTAAGTCAGGTATATGAATTCAAAAAGCAACTAAAGAAGGATTTTAATATTACAGACTTGGGGTTATCACATTATTTTCTTGGCATCCAGGTTTAGAAAGAAAATGATAGAATTTTTCTATCACAACTAAAATATGCACTTGATGTGTTGAAGAAGTTGAAAATGAAGAATTGTAAGTCAACTCCAACTCCAATTGATGTAGGGACCAATTTAAGAAGCAACTCTAGTTCTGAAAAGTTTAATGGCACACTATATAGATAGTTGGTTGGAAGTTTGTTTTACCTAACAACCACTAGAGTAGATATTGCACATGCAATTGGTGTTACATTGTGACAAAAAATCAATGTAAATATTTAACTATGTTAGTTACGAAACGATGATAGTTTGTATAACTATGCAAAAGTTGTAAGATAAATGTATATATGAAGCCCGATATTTATAAGCCATGTTCATATAATTATATCTTGAATAATAAGACATACCGATAAATTTCCCAGTGGAGGTTTCCTCGACACACCGTTAGGATTTTACTACGTAAATCTCATGTGCTAATCTGTGTAATTGTTTTGTCTATATTTCCATATTTATTGTATTTAATTAATATTTCGGGCTCTAAAAACCAACAAGTGGTATAATAGCGAAGGCTGGTGTTTAGTGTATGGAAGTAAGATGATAAGGAGGTTCTGTCAGAGTTCTTATTGGTCGACGACGCTGAGGAGGAGGTCGGAAGGCCGAGGGTATCCCACACGTAGAAGAGAGAGACTATTGAGTCAGGAGTGTTCGTGCTCATTTTCCCCATGCAGTCGAGAGTTTGTGCCGAGGGTGATCATCCACACGCAGAATAAAAATAAATCAAGACGGGAGTTGATTTGTCGAGCAGTCTGTCAGCGGAGTGAAGAGAGGCCTCTCGCAAGGTTAGGTCGGTGATTATGTTTGCTCAAACGAAAGGAAAGCCGAGGTTTTGTTCTGCTTGCATGCACGAAAGGAGCCTATTTATTCACGCAGAGAGGAAGGTGACCGATCGAATTGGGTGGAGGTAAGATATTTTTCGGGTTGATACAAAATATCAAAGTTTATTTTTTGAAAAATTCCCTTTGTGAAGAATTTTTATTGAAAGAGAATATATATATTTATAAATTGTAGTGGGATGAAATAAAAACAAAATTTTATTTGGAGAAGGGCTTGTAATTTTTCGTGAAGTATTTGAAAGAATTAAATTTCATTTAGAAATAGCCTGATTGTAGAACTAATGGAAAATAATTGTAGAACTAATGGAAAATACGACGAAATATAAATTTGAATTTGAAAAATTAATGGTAAAAATAATTTTGAATTGTGGAAAATTAAAATGCGATATTTTCTAGTACATAAAGGGTTGGATAAGGCTTTAGAGGATAGGAGGCAAAAACCCAGATCTATGACCAATGAAGAGTGGGAAGACCAATATGCCATAATGCTTAGCAGAATTATGTCTTGCTAATGCTGTCTTATTTTATATTATTGGAGAAGAAATGACAGTAGGATTATGGAGTAGGATTATGGAGCAGGATGGAAAGACTATATATGATGATGTCCTTAACGAGTTAGATTTATCTGAAGAGGAAACTATACAACTTAAAAATGAAAGAAGGTACAAAAATCATTGATCATTTGAATGTGTTTAATGTTCATTAATTGGGTTGGTTATCAATGATGTCAACCCTTGAATAAATTCCATTAGCGAATTCCGGTAGAAAAATGGTTTGGGTAATGGACCCAATTTTGTTTGATGGACTATGGTATGAGTTTTGATATATTTGTAGGTAATACTATTCCAGATGGATAGTAAATGTCATGCCATTTCCGGTGATATGTGGAATGTCACATAACTCCTCACGGTTAGAGAGTTACGACAATGTGAAGTTGGAGAACCCTCATGAGTCATCTAGAAGCCCCTAAAAGTCAAAGTGTTTGCAAAATAAAATATTTAAATAATAAAGTGAATGGAGAACTCCATAAAATAAGGAAAGTGGAATGCTACATGAAAGTATAAATAATAGGCAAGGCTCTCTCCTTTAATCACACTTGAACACATTGAATATCTTTTTCTGTGTAAGACTTATTGCAAGTACTCATTGATACATCTGAAGTTGTGAAAGTCTAAGGTAGTACGAAGGGTTGATGGAGAAAGTTTCAGAATTACAGTGAATACTAAAAAACCCTAATTTCTGAGGCGTAAGTGGGCTGCCAATGTATTAGGGTGCGTACATACGTTGGTTGACAATGTATTAGGGTGTGTATGTATGTGGCTGACACTGTATTAGGGTGTGTACATGTTGGTAGAGCCATGGAAACTTGAAAAGATGAAGATGAAGATGTTATAGATTGTGAAATCAAGCTTCTGGGAAGGTCTAAAGTGCTCAGATACATCAGATCTGTCCATTGGTTCAAAAGGTAGGTCTTATTTCTATTTAAAGTTGGGTTTTGATGTATGCATGAAAAATGGTTATGGAGATTTCAGAATTCTCCCTAGAGAGACTAGTGGTTGCATGGGATCTTCTATATAAATTAGATCTACATAAATACAGTGCTGGTATATTTATCATTTATACATCTTATATTTCTTGGCATATGGCCAAAACTTTTTGAGGTGAATGGTTGAGATCTTGTATTGGTTGATGTATTGAGAGGTTGAATATCATAAATGGTTTGAATTCTAGATCATGTGAGGGTTATTATACTTGTTCATGATTACACACACTTATGGCACATGAATAGAGAGAGATATAGAGTTTTTGGGTAAATGTTATGTATGAGGATGCATGTAGAGGGTACATATACAGTATGGATACAGTGACAGGTTACAGATCTATGTGAAATAAGTTACACAGGGTTTGAATTTTTCAGCAGAAAGAAAACCCTATTTTTCAGAAGGCATATGCAGGTTGCATAATAGTTTCGCCACGTACATATGTAGACTGCATAATATATAGGCATACACATACGCATGATGTAGCAATACAGGTCACGTATCTGTTGTATTTTGTTGATACATGCTCATTTCAGGTACAAATTGACAACATGGCAGTTGTACAAGTTGGTTGCAGGTTAGTGATACAGGTTGATACAATTGTATAGTGGTATATCTCACAATGATAGTGTGATAGTGGTTCCATAATTCTACTTCTACTTCAGGGCGGTTGGATGGGGCAAGTACAGGTGGTTGTAGCCACCTTCCGGTTGTCGCTAGAGAACATAGGGGGTTGTAGCCTCCTTCTGGTTGTATCTAGATAATTGAGGAGTTGGAGCTTCCCTCAGGTTGTATCCCAAGAAACTAGGGGGTTGGAGCCTCCTTCTAGTTGCAACTGGAAAACAAAGGAAGTCGGTGCTTCCAATGAATGTAATTCTTCAAGACATATAAGAAAAAACATTTTGTGGTTTTCTCCCGCTTTGGGTTTCCACGTAAAAACACTGGTGTACTGTGTATGTGTATGATTGTTGATTTGTTTATTGTTTATTTACTCTGCAAATATTGGATGATAATGCTACATTGATATAACACTTGCATTATATGGACAAAAATGATTAGATTTCTCTATTACTGATTCACCCCCCCTCTCAGTAATCCAACAATTGGGATCAGAGCAAGTTCCTTCAGAAATCAGTTTAACCACTGAAAGGTCGATCATGGAGAGAAAAAATATGTATAAAAATGGAATATCATACTTTGATGGAAATAAGTATGCATTTTGGAGCATAAGGATGAAGGCATATATACATGCACATGGATTTAAAATTTGACAATCAATTGTAGATGGATACACAACACCAACAGTTCCGCCGAAAAATGACAAAGAAATGAAAATCAGTGATAATAATTCCAAAGCCACAAATGCACTTATGAGTGGTCTTGGAGAATCGGTATTCACCAAATTTGCACATTGTAAATCCGCTAAAGAGATTTGGGAAAAAATTCGAAATATTTATGAAGAATATTCAAAAGTTAAAGCAATAAATCTTCAAACTTGGAGAGGTTAATTCGAACAACTAAAGATGAAGGAATATGAGAATATTGCAGCTTACTTTTATGAGTTGATGAAACAATAAATGAAATCCTGGGATTGGGAGAAGAAATCAAATAATCTGTAATTGTTCAAAAGGTACTAAGATCTCTTTCTATGAGATTTGACCCTAAGATATCAACACTAGAATAAAGAGTAGATCTAAACACAATAAGCATGGAAAAACTACATGGAATATTCACAACATATGAAATGAGAACTGAACATGAAAATTCAGATATAAAATAAACAACCTTCAAAGCATACAAAATGTCAAAAAAAAAGGGAAAGAAAAAAGAAAAAGAACATAGCAACAATAGTGACATCACTTGGGCTCTAAAGATGTCCTTAAAACAACCTTAGTCTGACATTAATTTTATCAACCTTGAGGATTCATCTTTTCTTTCAAGATTTTCAGCAAAGTCTATGAAGATAGTTGTATAGGTTTAAATCGTGTAGATAGTTTAGTTACAAAACATCTTAGTCTATTTAAATTACTGCAATAATAAAGTTCTTCACACATTAACTACAACTCTAAAGCTAATAAACCAATCAACAAAAAATATGTTCTGAGCAATAACACACCATGAAACAAAGCATCAATTAATTACAGAACTCGTTCATCTATTCAAGAAACAACAACTTAGTCTACAAAAACACCTAATGAATCAATCTCTTCAATGATTAATTAATCTATTGGAAGGGAACAATGATCTACTGAATATTTAATAAGGAACAACAAATGCGAATTAAACAAAAGGAACAATAATTGCAAATTTAATGAAAGGAACAACAAATGCAAATTTAATGAAAGGAACAACAAATGTAAACTTAATGAAAGAATCCAGAACCGATAAATGGACAACAATAGGTATTGGAACAACAATCGATAATCTATTCTCTGTAGTTGGAATAACACAACCAATTCGAAATAAAAACAACACATGAACAAATTTATTCTAATTGTTGAAGGAAATATCAAATAACAGATTTATAATAGAATTGATAAGATTACAGATAAGAAAGTATTTCCTGTCAACTGGGCCTATGGTCTTCAGAAGATACTGTTAAGAAAAATCAGTACGCGGAGATGATCAAAACGCTTGAAGCTTCCATTAATTCCATAACTGATAAGTCATTTACAATGGGATTGTTGTATAGAGTGTCAACAATTAAGAGATCCGAATTCTGGTATCCCTCTCTATCGTTCACTCTTCTTTATATATTACAATGAGATATGTAAATTAAACTATCCCAAGGATCGAGATATCCTCAGGATTTCTTTTACTATTTATGAAGATTGCAAGATAAAAAGTCAATCTCCCTTTGAACCATTTTGTTCTTGATTTCTTCAATCTTCAATGGTCTGTGCATATTCATGATCTTCTTAATTATCTTTAGTTAACAACAATTGTCCATTTCGGCATAAAATCAAAAAATTCAAACCAAAGTTGAGAAAATATCTAATATCATTTAATATTATTTCCTAAGAGAGTTTTAACCATTTTCTTCCCTAATTACTTCAAAATAATAAAAAAGTCAACAAAGAATATATCATAAACCAAAGTAACAAGGAGAATATTTATACCTTTTTCTCACCCCAACATACCCCCCAACTTACCTTTTTGCATGTTCTCATGCAACAAGAGAGTTCATATGCAAAGCAGTGATACTGAAGGGTCGAGAGGTCCCTTCTGTTAGGATATTTAGACACTTAGGAGTTAGTTAAGATCTACTTGGTCTAATGTGTCATTAGGTAAAAGTGTGTTTCTTAGTGTGTTTCTTTAGTATGCATTAGTATGCATTAGTAGTTAGGAAATCCGACGGTCACGATATGTTCTCGACATAGAGTGATCTGACGGTTCATACTTTCCTTGATTTTAATGACCATTGATTTGTGGCTTAACACCCGATTGTTCTATGATCTCTATTTAAAGAGAATGGAGAGTCATTTTCCAATGATCGATTGTGAGAAAATATCTTGCAAAATCTCTCTGTAATTTTTTTCTTTTGCATTAATAAACTGCTCCAAGGGGCCGCGTTGGCTGGGGTCGTGGATGTTCCCTTTTAGGGGTTTTACCATGTGAAAACATCAGTGTGTTGATATTTGATATGGTTAAGTGAGTGATTACTGAAGGTGTTCATTCTCTGTTGGAATACCTATGTTGTCGAACAAGGTATCAGTGCTTGTTTGAAGATTTTTTCTTGTTGTAGATCGAGATCTCGAAGTCGAGTTGCCTCATCTCCATTTTTTGTCATTTTCGTACATTTCTGGGATGAGAGGACTATTCCATTGCATCCGGAGCACTCTTTTCATCCAAGAACACTTTTCTTTTAACTCGAAAAGGTTTATGTTTGGCCAAGATACGACCATTACAGTTAGATCCGGAGGTATAAAGTTTGAATACACATTTTTTTAAATTTTTGCAGAGTAGTGTTTTGGTTTTATTTCAGTTTTCTATAGTTTATTTCTGGGTTATTACTCTTTTAGATCTGTGTATTATCTTTTCCCCATGCCTTGTGCAATCTCGTCAAATGAGAAACAGATAGGAAAAGGTGCATCTTCTGGGTAAGCTAACCGAGATCTAACCCTTGTTGTCATCGAGAATAATTTTTTTTTTCTTGTGTGAAAAGAGTTTTTTTTAGCACGCTCTCCAAGGTCGTCTTCCAACAACAACAACAACAACACCACAAATCCTCCTTCTGAACATTACAATATGTTTTTCTAGACCATTTGGTTAAAAGTTGCCTTATTAAGTAAGAGGCCTTGAGTTCAAGTCTCTCTTTTGTTACTTTTTTTTGAAAATGTTCATGCTAACATTGTAAAGTGTATTTCACTTCAAGTATAAAAGTGAATCACTATAAGTAGCTTTAATATTTTATTTTAGAGTTATTTATTTTGCATGCAACTTTTCTGTTATAAAGTAACTTCATTTTAAAAGTGATCCCCACTTCTCTTTATAAAAGTGGGTCACTTCATAAAGAAGCTTACACTATCACGTGGTCATTTGGTTACCGTTTATGTCTTTTTTTCAAATGACATAACTGTCACATCCGAAGTCTGTTTTTCAGTGCCGTTTTTTTTTAAAACCGCATAACTTTTGGAGCTCTTTCCATTTAGATCACCAATTTTGGTTTTTAAATATGTATTATCTACATATTTAATATGGCTTTTACAAGTAATCTCTTACTTACCAGCACCAACTACTTCCAATGGAAATCCCATATGGAGGATTTATTAAGAAGTAAAGGCTTGTACCAGATTACCTTGGGAAGGAAACAACACCCACTGATGCTGATAAGAAAGCCAAATGGGATAATAGGAATGACGAAGCACATGGATTAATCATAATGTCCATCTCTCCTAATTTAAGGTTCCACCTTCAATCAATTGATAAACCCAAAGAAGATTTGGAAAATATTGAATTTGTGTTTGGTAAACACAATATTATTCTAGCACAACAGTGAGAAAATCAAGTACTAACTTTAAGTCCAAGTGATTTTTCATGCATTGAAGACTATCTATCTAAGTTTAAAACACTCAAAACTTTATGCGAATAATGTAAGATAAATATAGACGAAGATCGTTGCATCTATCTTATTCTTTCTAAGCTAGGTAGTGCATATTCTCTGTTTGTATCTACCTTTTATGCCATGCAAGAGGCTCTAGGGGCATCTTATCAAAAACCCAGTCTTGAGAAATTTTGTGATGCTTTGATTAGAGATCAAGATAAGCAAGTACAACTTGGAGTGATCAGCACTGCAAGTACCTCCAACAAAGCCTTAGTTGTCTATCAGAAAGATAAACCCAAGAATCCCAAGAAGCAACATCCTTGCCACAACAACAAGCAATATAAGGGTCCCAAACCCACTCAGATAGTTTTTTCTCCTAATAGAGACAAAGGAAAAAAATATAAAATAAGAAGACTGACATACATTGCAACTTTTGTGATAAAGATGGTCATGATGAGTCCAAATGTTTCAAGAAGATGACATCTTTAGAAGCAACGATGAAGAAGCACAACATCAATATTTCTTCTACTTCTTCTTCTTCTAATGGACATGCACTTTCTGCTTCTGGTTTCTCCTTCAACACACCTTCTACTTCTACTTATGATAAGTGGCTTATTGATTCTGGAGCATCTTATCATATGGCTAAGGATAGAGACATATTTTCTACTCTAAATGAATGTAACACGAAGAAAATATTTTTTGGTTATGATAGATCTCTTAGTGTTGAAGAATCTGGACAAATTCAAGTAGAAAATGGTCATTTCAATGATGTATTATGTGTTCCAAGGCTTTCTTGTAACCTTCTATCAGTATATCAAATCACTCATTCAGGTGAAGGTAAAACCATAGATTTTTCACCTCACCAAGTTGTAATCAAGGATCTAAAATATCCTAAGCATGTTCTTGCAACTGGAATTGTTGATGATATTAC
>SNQJ01S0251785.1:0-12785 GCA_010110895.2 Picea sitchensis | reverse complement strand
TTGAGGACTAGAGGCACCTTTAGGTCATTCTCTCGTGGCCTCATCCACCACACATTAAGTAAGTTTGACCATGATATGTCTTTGGACTAATCTCAACAGATAAGTCTATTTTTCATGCGAACAATCTTTTATGGGCAATCTATAAAATATCTTCCAACCCAATACCATCCCATCTCGTAAAAAGGTTTTCAAAGATGCTTCCCCATTCACCCATGCAAACGCAATATATAAATTTTATCTTAAGGGTAAGGTTTGGGACAGGAGACTTTGATGGAAAATGGGTGTAAGAGGCTATCCCGTCGGGATACTGAACAAGTCTGCTGGCAGCGGGTACCAACATGTGGTATGACTAGGCAAACCCATCAAGGTATTGAACAGGCTCGTGGGAAATGGGGCATTTTTCCTAGGGAGGATATTTCTTAGATGTCAAAATTACCCCATCGGAGTACTGAACAGGCTTGCTAGAAATGGGTTCTGATTTTGATATGCCTCTTCTATATTTTTCTATATGAATGATATAATTGTGTAAATCATTAAGAAGAAACATGCATGGTTGAACTAAAGGCTAAATAAAGTTCGTTTATTTTCCATTTAAGAATAACCCTAAGTTGGCCTTAAGACTCGATCATCCAATTCATACTATATCTAAGATGTAGTATCTTAAGAGTGGTACCATGATCTTAGAAGCCTAATATACTCAACTGTGAAATTTATCTTTATTACTTAAATCATTGTAAGTCGTTTGAGAGTGAAAAGGGTTGATCGGTTTCCTATGGGGTTTTCATTTGTTGAGAATGTTGATAATCTTTTATTTTCCTTTCTAAAGGAGAAGAAAAAAATCCCTACTCCAATTTATACAGGACTCTTTGAGCATAAGTGTTGCTAATATTTTGATGAATTTTGTATAAGCAAGGAAATAGAAATCTCCGCTATAGAATAAAAAAGTTGGTTATACATAGAGGAGGAATATTCACAAGTGATTTTTTAAAAACTGCTCAATTTTTGTGCATTCATGCTAATTGTCATCAAATATTTATTGGAATTTTTTTAAAGAATGTGGTATTAGATGTAATTCATGTTATGATCAGTTTGTATTTTCATGATCTTATGATCATCTTTCTTTGTGTTCAGGATTATTACTCATAAATTGTGTGCCCACAATTTATTAGCAGCTCTTAGATTTTGTTCTTAGCAGCTCTCAAATTCGTATCAGAAAATTTGTAGTAGTTTGCATGAGGACATGCAAACTCTTAGGTTTGGGGGTGAAGAGATCCTCAGATCCCTTCCAAATCTTCAGATTCTTAGCAGTATCTTCAGCATCTTCAGCCAAATCTTTTTCTCTTCAGCAGATCAACTTATGTTCTCTTCAAATTTCATTAATTTCCATCAATTCTCATCCTTGCTCCACTTCATCTTCAAATTTCAGTAGTCCACATCGTGACTCCACATGTCTTCCATCATGTTCTGCACAGTTTCCACTTCAACATGCATTAGAATTCAAAGAAAGGGTAACTTGAGGTAAAACTAGTACAAATCTTTTTAACTTACTAAGAAATTGGAAAGCATGATGCATAACCACTATTACCCATTCCACACTCCACTATGCATTATCACAACTACTCAGTAAACTATGGGATTACATAAAGTTAAAATTCCATATTATGAGGCCCATAGGTAGCTAGTACAACCTGATCTAATCTCAAAGTTGGTTAGTAGAGCATCCTTATTAAAGAGTAGCAGGAGAGTGCATGAAGTTTCTACCCATGGGAACACTACCATAATTATATGGAAAAGATGAACTTGAGGACTAGAGGCACCTTTAGGTCATTCTCTCGTGGCTGCATCCACCACACATTAAGTAAGTTTGACCATGATATGTCTTTGGACTAATCTCAATACATAAGTTTATTTTTCATGCGAACAATCTTGTATGGGAAATCTATAAAATATCTTCCAACCCAATACCATCCCATCCTGTGAAAAGGTTTTCAAAGATGCTTCCCCATTCAGCCATGCGAACGCAATATATAAATTTTATCTTAAGGGTAAAGTTTGGGACAAGATCCTTTGATGGAAAATGGGTGTAAGAGGCTAACCCGTCGGCATACTGAATAGGTTTGTTGGCAGTGGGTATCAGCCTGTGGTATGACTAGGCAAACCCATCAGGGTATTGAACATGCTTGTGGGAAATGGGGCATTCTTCCTAGGGAGGATATTTCTTAGATGTCAAAATTACCCCATGGAAGTACTGAACATGCTTGTTGGCAATGGGTTCTAATTTTGATATGCCTAATCTATCTTTGTCTGTATGAATGATATACTTGTGTAAATAATTAAGAAGAAGCATGCATGGTTGAACTAAAGGCTAAATAAAGTTCGTTTATTTTCCATTTGAGAATAACCCTAAGTTGACCTTAAGACCCGATCATCCAATTGATATTATATCTAAGATGTATTATCTTAAGAGTGGGACCATGATCTTAGAAGCCTAATATACTCAACTGTGAAATTTATCTTTATTACTTAAACCAGTGTAAATATTTTGAGAGTGAAAAGGGTTGACCGGTTTCCTATGGGGTTTTCATTTGTTGAGACTGTTGATACTCTTTTATTTTTCTTTCTAAAGGAGAAGAACACAATCCCTACTCCAATTTATACATGACTCTATGAGCATAAGTGTTGTTAATATTTTGATGAAGTTTGTATAAGCAAGCAAATAGAAATCTCTGTTATAGAACATAAAAGTTGGTTATACAAAGAGGAGGAATATTCACAAGTGATTTTTGAAAACTGCTCAATTTTCTTGCATTCATGCTAATTGTCATCAAATATTTATTGGAAATTTTTTAAAGAATGTGGAATTAGATGTAATTCATGTTATGATCAGTTTGTATTTTCATGATCTTATGATCATCTTTCTCTATGTTCAGGATTATTACTCATAAATTGTGTGCCCACAATTTATTAGCAACTCTTAGATTATGTTCTTAGCAGCTCTCAAATTGGTATCAGAAAGTTTGTAGAATTTTTCATGAGGACATGCAAAATCTTGGGTTTGGAGGTGAAGAGATCCTCGGATCCCTTCTAGATCTTCAAATTCTTAGCGATGTCTCTAGCATCTTCAGCCAGTTCTTTTTCTCTTCAACAGATCAACTTATGTTCTCTTCGGATTTCATCAATTTCCATCAGTTCTCAGCCTTTCTCCACTTCAACTTCAAATTTCAGTAGTCAACATCGTGGCTCCATAGATATTTTTTCTTGTTCTGCACAGTTTCCACTTCAGCATGCATCAGTTCAAAGCAAGGGTAACTTGAGGTAAAACTGGTAAAAATATTTTTAATTTACTAAGAACTTGGAAAACATGATTTATAGCCACTATTACCCATTCCACACTCCAATATGCATTATCACAACTACTCAGTAAACCCTCCATCTTCACTCCACTTGTCATAATGAACAATATACTCTGATGATAAGACCAAGTAATGAAAATGAAATATGTGGTATACAAATACAAAGCAACATCTATAGTGTCTTCTCTTTGTACATCATAAAGCATTCTTAATTCATCACAAAGAGGATGAAATCATTGTTTCATATCCAAACAAAGAACCACAAAGTAAATATTGCTCTTAAAATTAAGGTAAGATACTGAGTATAAATATGTCCAAGTTCATATGACCACCATCACCATCACTTTATTACCCCATCCACTACTTGTCCTCCATTTTTATGATAATTTTGTTTCTCCATTTGAAATCAATATATGGCAGTTTCCAAAGTGTCACTCCACAAGAACCGACACCTACACAAAAGAAACAATGTCACATAAATCTATAAGCAGAGCATCATAAGTTATTCACTTTGTTTGCATGAGGACATGAAAATCCTTGGGTTTGGGGGTGTGTTGGGCTCTAGTTTTTTTATATTTTCCGTCATACAAATCCATTCATCATAATATATTTTTTCCGCATTTCGTCGATACTATATTCTTAATTACACCATAAACCTCCATTATCTCTTGTTATTCATCCATCGTGGTTAATACATCATTATTTCCTAAGTTTTTAGTGATTAAAGAAGGTTTTTCCATGTTTTATTAATGATGGTTTATGAGCCTACATATTCATCCAGTACTCACACTCCATGTCATCCGGTACTCGCAATTCAGGTCATCTGGTACTCACAATTCAGCTCATCTAGTACCAGAATGTTCCAAAAACTATCTGGTACCACAATGTTCCAGGTCATCTGGTACTAGCATCAACAACCATTTGGTACCAGAACATTCCAGTTCATCCGATACCAGCATCAACAACCATCTGGGTCATTTGGTACCAACATCAACAACCATACGGGTCATTCGGTACCAGCATCAACAACCATTCAGTATTGGATTATAGTCGAAAATCTGGCATGCTTCTAGAGGAAAATCAAGGACATGGGTTTTGTCCAGAGCAACATCAGCATGTTGAAAATTGTGTTAGAATTCACCCATATCACACATGTGGAACTCCATCTCAGGGGGAACAATTCTGCAAAAATTAGTGAAAATCTCAAACTACCAACTTGCACCTCGATTTACGTACAGATGAAGGCAGATCTCGAAATTATAAGAAATGGGTTTATCCTAAAATATGGAAAATTCAATAATTCAATAGAGGTTTTTCAAAACTCGAGATGGTTTAATAAAATAAGGAAGGATCGTTAACCTGAATTTGTCATATTTGATGAAAACCCCAAATTTTTTGTGATTTCATTCCAAAAAATTGTAAAATTGGTTTTAAACAAAATCTGAGTTGGGGAATTTGTTTTTATCCATTCATCTATGGATTTCATGTATAAATAAGACTCATATGGCTGTGAGAAAGATCCAATTATCATTATGAGCATTCTTTTGTAATGGATATTAGAGTGCTATCATAACCATGCCAATATTACAAGAGACTTGTAATTTTCTGAGTTTGATGAAATGAAAGAGTTGTTGTTCCTATGCATGCTTCCAAGCATTTGAGTGTTCTGATTGTCTTCAAGCAGCACTCACCACCTAGGAAGGGCCCCTCAGCGTGGTTAATTATTGTTATATTATATTTTCTTGGTAGATTAGCATTACATTGTGTGTTTATTTCATTACAAGTCAATTTTAGTTGTGTTATCATTTACGTTAATGTTTTGTTATATTTTGATTTTATGTTTTTTCATTAGATGGATGAATTTAGACTCAGATCACATTTCTCAATTGAGTATGTATTACATTTCTTAAGCTTTGAGTTTCGTTTGTACTCCTTCCATTACTTCTGTTGCTTATATTTCTGCGTATCCTTTCAATGATATGTTTATGTGCTTAATTAATTGTGGAAAATTTGCCCTCGCTTCCATGCTTCACTCTCATCTATTTAATTGTTCAAGCCTCCCTTTGCATCTATCCTTTTCCACCATTGATTTTCCATCCTACTTACACATCGAAACCTACTATTCAATTCACATATTCTACGTTGTCCCAAACAGTGTAAAACAGAGTTGTTCCATTTGCTATATATGCAACCTTTCTCTTCTATATTCACCTCATATTTACTCACACGATTATACATTAGGATCAGTTAAATACAAGAGAAGATCGTTTCCATCTCTCCTTCATTTTCTGTGTATTAGTTATTGAGTTTAAATGTTGCCTTCACATCTCAATTACAAAGAAAACCACTTCATGTTCTCATATCATTATTTTCCTTGTCATCCATTTCTTTTTCCTCTACTTTATTGATGTATTCATTTGATGAGTGGTTCTAAGTTTAGGATGTGTGATTTTACATTTTATTAATATTTATATAGTTTAAGTTTGGATTGATTTAAGAATTATTTATGTTCTTAGTCAATTTTGTTTCTGCACTGTTTTGTACCAATCTACACTTATTTCTGCACTAATTTTCTCTCTTGCTTTTGTTATTGATGAATTCTTTTGTTATCATTTTGTAGGATAAAATTTAATCTTCCCATTTTAGGATAGATCTTTGCAATAATTTTTTGATCACATAGTTTTGTTGTATCATGTTGCCATTGATGCCAAAGGATTGATGGATTAATGTCAAAGGAACAATGTCTTGTATGCCAAAGGATTGATGTTAAAGGATTGATGTCAAAGGAACAATGTCTTGTCATAAAGTCATATGATGTCATGCATATATGAAGATGGATCAATGAGTTTTCATTGATATATGATGTATACATAAATATGGATCAATGTGGTTTCATTGATATATGATGCATAGTTGGATTGATGTAAAGATGACTCATTATTGCCTTGATAAGGAGTACAAATGGATGAACTCCAAAGTGGTCCCCTTATGGTGAAAGCCCTCATGGGAAGATGCTTTGCAGTTAAGTGTCTTGTCATGGTTGATAGGAAGTACAAATGGATGAACTCCAAAGTGGTCCCCTTATGGTGAAAGCCCTCACGGGAGGATGCTTTGTGGTTGAGTTATCCTAAAAGTATGGTTGGGGAACCCATGCTTAATTCTGAAATAATGAGATGAATATTAGTGAATTTGTCATAGAAACTATCCTAGATGGATAGTGCTTGTCATGCCATTTCTGGTGATATGTGGAACGTCACATGACTCCTCATGGTTTGAGAGTTGTGGCCTTGTGAAGTTGGAGGACCCTCATACGTTGGCTTGAAGCCCCAAAAAGTCAAAGAAGTCAAAGTTCTTGCAAAGAAGAAATTATTTAACAATAATAAAGTGAAGTGACAAAGTCAAAGAAGATTATTTAAATAATAAAGTGAAGTGGCAAAGTCAAAGATAATTATTTAAATAATAAAGTGAAGAGACAAAGTCAAGGAGGATTACTTAAATAATAAAGTAAATGGAGAACTTTCTAATTGTGGAAAGTGGTTATAAGAAGGTTAACCCTAAAATGGGAAAATGGGTTAAGTGGTCAGGTGACTATTGGATACATGGACAAGTGGAAAAGTGGGCAAAGTTGAACATAAGTGATTCCATGGACAAAGTTTTTATGTGGACAAAGTGGCCTAGAAGATGCTTTGAAGCTGCTTGGAGAGTATTGATATAAATAAGAGGCAAGGGTCTCCTATGAAAAAAATATCTTGAGAATATCTTGAGATCTATCTAGAGAGATTATTTGGAGGATCTCATGGACGCATCAAAATTTCTGTAAGTCTGATATCTTGACAATGAAATTTTTGTAAGTTCAGAAACCCTAGTACGCGAGCAACAATGGGCCATAGTGCGTACGTACGCGGGTTGCATTGAGCTAGAGTGAGTACATACGTTGGTTGAAGAAATCCATGGTGCGTACACACGCGGTCTGAAGGAAGGCATAGTGCATACAGTTGGATGAAGTTATGTAGACTTGAGTGTGAGTTGATACCAAGATCTTGAAGGCTAAAGAAAGTTCCATATCTGCATTCTATGGGCTCGGATACGCCATAGAAACTCTGGTATGGATTTACATAGTTGTCTTGATGGATAATATTTATTATTATATGGTGAATGATTAAGGAAGAGGCATTCTTGGTATGGTTGTGGTGATATGGCTATGTTGATTGATTGATAGAGTGAGCAACACTCTTATGTTTCAATCTTGATATGGTTTTCATAGTATGTTGGTTACTTATGTTTGAGTAGCATTCATAATGTATGGTTGAGGAGCATAAGTAAGTTGTTGGAGAGCATAGATATGATGTGACTAGTTATGAAGTGCAATTGAATGATGAAGACAAAAGTAGATGCTTGAAGGTTGCGGAGGATCACGAGTTTTCATGGAGAAAACCTAATTTCTTAAAGGAATCTGTGAGGTTGTAGTAAAGAGCAGGCCGATACATCGAAGTTGTACTCTTGGTGGGGAACGCGATACATACACATGTTGCACTACTATTAGGTGCATATACATGTTGACATATTTGTATCTGGTGATTGATTCCTCTTCTCGGTTGGTGTTGAGAGTTGTGTGAGTTGATTCTTGCATTGTAGAGATGTTGCTCTTATGGAGTTGTAACTCTATTAGGTTGTTGTTGATAGCCATGTAGTCCATAATAAAAAGAAAATTGTGTTCCTTGTGATGATGACTTATTGATATATGTTGTTGGTCTATGTTCTTTAAGCATTTTTCCTCATTTGGTGGTTATAAATGACAACAATAAGTAATGAAGTAAATGGTGATTGCTAACTAAGGATTTTTTGTGAGGAAGTTGGAAAAAGAGCCCTGTGATTCACCCCTCTCAGTGTAGTCGGGATTGTGTCAACAATTGGTATTAGAGAAGGCCTTTGCTATAATCCTTAACAAGCTTGGGAGGATATCCATGGACACACAAATGGATGATGAAGTTCCAATCTTATTAGGAAAATTATTCTACAAGGAGAATAGAAATGAAGGTGCATTTGAAAGAAATAGGAGAAGGTGTTTTAGAGAGCATCTATTGGTGGATATGTTCCGCTGAATAACAAGTCAAAGTTTGTAGCTCAAGGAAGAAAAGAATGATACATTGGCTCTCAAGACCATTCTTAGTGGACTCTCAAAAGTTCTATCCAAAGAGAGCATGGGAAAATGCACTTCCTCCAAGGATCTATGGCTTAAGCTTGAGAAGACATACCAAAGAAAAAGGAGGACCTTGAAGCAAATTCCATCCAAGATCAACGAAGGTAAAGAATCTCAAAAATCCTCAAATATCAATGATTCTAAGAATTTGTTCATGATGTTGGCAAAGGGAAGACCTTGAGACAATTCCATCAAGATCAATTAAGGTAAATAATCTTCAAAATCTCCTGATTGCAATATTTCAAAAGTGATGATGTTGAATATTTCTCTACAAGTGAGATGAAAATATAGAAATAGTTTGTGTAGATTTAGATGATAGTTATCCATGGAAGAAGTAGAATAAGAAAGAACTATCGGAGCTTAAGAGGAAAGTTGAATGGGGTCTATTTGAATACAAATATGACAATTGTTATATAGAATATAGCTATATTTCTGATAACACTAAAAGTTTCTTAAAAATAATCAAATGCATATCTTGAAGTTAAAAGGGAAATGCTCGAGGAACAAGAAGAAAGTGAAAAGACTAAATTAGAAGAAAAAAAAGAAAAAGAGCAAGCCATGGAAATGAGAACATAAAGGTGAATGATGAAGAGATTAGGAAAAGTCTTGAAGTTAATTTCCATCTCAATACCCAAATTGAAGAAAGCCAAAAATAGGATGAGGAACTATTAAAGAATAAAGTGAATGAAAAGGAAGAGCCATGTCATAAGTTGGAAGGCGAGTTTTTGATCTTAAAAACAAAGTAGAGAAGTCAAACAAATAATTGAATAGCTCAACAGTCTTAGACTAAAGAATATTGGATAATCAAAGATCAACAAATGATAAATCGGGTCTTGAATACAAAGGAGAAGCTACATGTTTGGAAGCAAGCACCTCAAAAGAAGCATGAGGTAAGTCCCTCACTCTCTCAAAGGATGAAAATAATGTTGCAAATCAACCATCTACACAAGGCAAGGAAAGTTTCAAAAGAACAAAGCAAAGGAATACATCAAGAATCCATTCCTACATCTCAAAGCAAATTTAGAAGAGACACACATTCAAGATGGACACCAAAGCAAAGGTATGAAAATGTTTTTATGGTCATTGTTACTCATGTAATGAATATGGTCTCATCAGGTCTTGGATACAACAAAGAAGCTACACATGTTGAAGCAAGCACCTCAAAGAAGCATGAGGTAAGTCCCTCACTCTCAAAGGATGGAAATAATGTTGCAAATCAACCATCTACACAAGGCAAGGAAAGTTTCAAAAGAACAAAGCAAGGAATACATCAAGAATCCATCCTTACACCTCAAAGAAGATAGACACATTCAAGATGGACACCAAAGCAAAGGTATGAAAATGTTTTTTATGGTCATTGTTACTCATGTAATGAATATGGTCACAAAGCTTTGGAATGTAGATTTTATGCAAGTAGAGATAATGAAAGATTTCATAACACCCTAAGGTGTTGGAGATGTGATCAAGTAGGACACATTGTTGTTCATTGTCACATCATGAGATGCTACAGCTGTAGTGGATTTGGTCACAATCCCAGGATTGTTGGAACACAAGAAGAAAGTCCATGATGAGAACTTCATATAGCGTGACTAGAAGAAGGCATGAAGTTGGGAAGGAAGACATTTTTGAAAAGATGGAAGCTCAGAGCTCAAGTTCTGAGAAGCAGGGACATCTTCAGAAGTGGGTAAAGAAGATTGAACAACCAGAGCAGAATGGAAGACTTAAGGGAAGCTCAAGTTTGTAATCCTTAGAAGCATAAGCAGGTTACAATGGTAACAGTTGCGTACATACGCTAGCTGACCTATGAATAGGTCGCGTACATACTCAAGTTGTCTATGCAGCAGACTGTGTATCTGTGATAAAGAGCCTTGGGAAAAGGGATGTGCACATGAGTTGCAGCATGGTATGATGATATAACTTTGTGTTGCAGTGTCTGACATTGTTTGCTACAGGTTTTTCATGATTACATGTTGGCATACATAATTGATGTATGTATGGTGGTGACATATGGTTGAGTGTTGAAAGACTATCTTGGATGCTAACCCTAGAGTGTGGATTGAGACATTTTTCTGTTAAAGAACAATGGTTGTTGTGACAATGAAGTTATGGCACTTTGGTTATGAGATATATCATGATGATGCTAGCTAGAGATGCCATTGATCTCCTAGTACATGTATTATTGGATGCTTAGTATTTGTTGTAGTGAATGGAGATTGAGGTTGATATGTTGGGGTACATGGCTGGTACATATTTGAGTTTCATTAATATATCTTATGATGCATTATTGGAAGCATATTTGTTGGATATCTTGGTGCATGCATTTGGCATATGGATGGGCTACATATTGGGACATGTAGTTGGTGAGTTGATGAGGTGGTCATGTTGTACATCATTTATGAGTCATAGCTTGATCTCTAGTTGATGCATGATTGGTACACTATTGGTACATTGTTAGAAGCAACTACTAGCAGTAAGATTGTCACATGATTTATGATTGATATGGCATACATATATGGGAACACATTTTGATTGTAATTCATCTTGTTGAGGTTTGGTGCATGGTTGATGCACTTGCTTAGCACAAGTGGGATACATGTTTAGTGCATGTTGATACACTCATAGATGGTATATGTTTGTGGATGATAGTATTTGGCTAAAGTACACCATTGTTATTACTTGATTAGCATATACTTTGGTCCATGATATATGGGATGATATAGTTGAGACACTTGATTGATTGAGATACATGGTTTTGGCACCTGGTTCATGGTAGAGTCATATCATGAGTGATATGAAACTTGTTTGAGGCACATGGCTAGCATGTTGGTAGAGGCATATGGTTGATCCACTCCATTAACAATATCTTATGGTTGATGTACATGGATGTTGTGCATGGTTGGCACAAGGTGTACTTGGTTGATGATTTGTTCATGATTCTATATTCAATGTTGACATATCTTTTTCTTCATAATGTATGGTATGGCACGATCTTGATGCATGGACAGGTCCAAAGATCATCATAGAAAGAGCAGTTGATCTATGTTCTGGTTGAGCAGTAGCATTTGTAGCATAAGCATATCGTAGTGGTAGAATATTGTTCATATTGCAGAGAAGATATGGGGAGTCATTCTTCTTGCCATGATTCCAGAAGGAGAGATTTATCAAATGCAAAAATAAATACTTGGAAAAGGATCCCTATACTTGGATAAAGATCACAAAGGCATAGTTCCAGGGGGAGCGATGGTCACAGGGGAATCATGAGCGATATATCTTCAGCATTACATCAAAGTGATATCCCTTGTTCAAAAAGGGGAGAGATTATTCAGAGGAATATCAAAGGCATTCAGACAGGGGGAGCAGCCCCAAGGCGAATTCACGCAGGGGCAGCAATCCCAAGGAGAGAACTACCCTTTTCCATTGATGTCAAAGGGGGAGAGATATTCACATTGATGTGATTGAGATGAATATTGATGTAGAGAAATGACTTGTCTACATGTTTCCATCAATGATTGGTGTTGACATCAATGTTGGTATTTCCATCAATGCCAAAGGGGGAGATTGTTGGATCATGTTGTCATTGATGCCAAAGGATTGATTGATTGTTGTCAAAGGATTGATGTCAAAGGAACAATGTCTTGTATTCCAAAGGATTAACGATGTTAAAGGATTGATGTCAAAGGAACAATGTCTTGTCATAAAGTCATATGATGTCATGCATAGATGAATATGGATCAATGAGTTTTCATTGATATATGATGCATATATAAAGATGGATCGATGTGGTTTCATTGATATATGATGCACAATTGGATTGATGTAGAGATGACTCATTATTGCCTTGATAAGGAGTACAAATGGATGAACTCCAAAGTGGTCCCCTTCTGGTGAAAGCCCTCATGGAAAGACGTTTTGCAGTTAAGTGTTTTGTCTTGGTTGATAGGAAGTACAAATGGATGAACTCCAAAGTGGTCCCCTTATGGTGAAATCCCCCATGGGAAGATGCTTTGTGGTTGATTTATCCTAGAAGTATGGTTAGGTAACCCATGCTTAATTATGGAATAATGAAATGAAGATGAGCGAATTTGTCAAAGAAACTATCCTAGATGGATAGTGCTTGTCATGCCATTTCTGGTGATATGTGGAACATTACATAACTCCTCACGGTTTAAGAGTTATGACCTTACAAAGTTGGAGGACCCTCATATGTTGGCTTGAAGCCCCAAAAGGTCAAA
>SNQJ01S0251784.1:0-12785 GCA_010110895.2 Picea sitchensis | reverse complement strand
TATTCCTTCTTAGGACCTGGTCGACCTTAAAATGAATGATGTGATAATTAAAGTTTAATAACTATTTTTTCACTTAAGAACTATCGCCAAGCCTAGTGAATTGAAAACCTAGGTCTGAGTAGAACCTTAGAACAAAAAAAAAACTAATTAGACATATGACCAGTTTAAAATGGAAATTTTAATTCACTAAGGTTCTTTTATAAAATTTCAATTCACTAAGGTTCTTTTTATAAAATTTCATTTCACTAAAGGTTCTTTTTATAACTAAATAGAAAATTCAAGCATTAAGAATTAAAGAGGAAATTTTAATAAAGGTTTAATTAATAAAAGGGGTATTTGGTTGTCTTTGTCTAAACCTGCTAATTCTGAATTTAGTTATAAAAAGGGGGAAACATTAAGGATAATATAAACTTAAAGAAAAGGGGGAAACCTAGGGAAAAGGGGAAACTTAATGAAATGGGGAAACTTAAAAGAAAAGGGGGAATGTCTAACTTAGTAAGGAATCTAGCCTTGGAACTTTCTATTTATGAACTCAACTAGGATTTAAGTAAGGCGTAAGTCATTTAAGAATTGTAACGGAATAAGAAGACACTGAGGAGATTTTTTAGGAATGCTTTTAGGTGGGTGAGATAAATAAACAAATTTAATTAATTAATAAATTGATTTTCTGGTGCAACTAGGGGATCGAGCGACATGTGTATGGGGGAGGTTTTTTGAAATTAATTAAATGAAAAAGGAATCTAATGAGGGTTTTGGGAAACTAATGACTAATAAATTCTATAAAAAGGATGGCAGAGGAGTAGTATGGATCACATCTATCTTACGTAACGTTACGCTATTGAAATTTCATCTTGACTAAACTTTCTCTTGTGGGAGTTGGGATACCCAACTCAGGTGACAAGTGGTAGATCGACCTTGTGAGACGATCTGGGTGCTAGAATTATCTGGTATTCTGTGCGTGGCCCCTTTGCATATCAGGGGGATTAGGGGAAGAAGAGTACCCCTAGTGTTGGCTGGGAGGTATCGGTGAGGTCACATCAGTTTTCAAGAGGGATCTAGATGGAGATGATGCAGGAGCATCGCCCACGTCAACGAGCCAGCGCGGAAGCAGAAAAGACAGCTGGACAACGCCAGCACCGAATTTTGAAACACCTTGATATTGTTGCACCAGACATTAATGTGTAGAGTTAATGAAGCACACTTGTATATTATAACGGACCTTGAGAGGATAAGCTCTCGTCCTTAGGTAGATGAGGCATTTAATAGAATTAATGTAAAGTAGATAGAACATTTAATTGTAGATTTGATAGCTTTAGAGCTCGAGAGGGAAAACAGATATAGACACCCTCCTTTGTACATTGTATTATGATTCTGGATAATAGAGAAAGCATTCAGAAGAGCAGGGGAGCGCAAGCAGAGAACTGCGTATAGAACACCCATGTACATACATTGAATTAATAGAGAAAACTTTTGATTCAATTCCATGGTTATGTGTCTATTCTCTGTGTGTTGATGCTGTGCTTATGAATATTTGCTTTATGTTATGCACTTGATTTTATATGTTGTGCATGTGATTTCATGTTTTGAAACTGAAGTCAGAGATGGTGAGTGAATGAGTTTCAATTGTTTCTCTAAGTGAACCAGAGGATTCTTGCAAGGAGTGCAGTTGAATTTGTCTGCGAGGAGTGCGTGACTGCAGGGTTTACTTAGAGATAGTTTTTGTTCTCTTTTCCTCGAAGAGTGCAGATTTGGAACAAGAGCCGTGCAAGGTGTGCGCAGGCTAGACGAAGTCTCAAAGTTGCGATTCTGAGCAAAGGGTTGAAAGATTTCTGCTGCAGGGGTGTGCAGGATCGAAGGCTTCATCACTTAGTCGTGATTGAAGATTTGCCACAAGAGGTGCATGCAAGAGTTTCTTCTGGAGGGATTTGAAGTCGTAAAAGCTCAGGAGAGATAGGCCTTCAAAGTTGTAGAAGGGCAGCGGGGAAGTTTCACGAGCAAGTTGGTGCACAGGTCTCGTGGAGAGACACTTCTGGTTTGGGAGTTACGCAAGGAGGAAGGTGGACACGAAGTCTACAGTGTGGTGGAAGAAGTTCAAAGTTCGAGAGAGCAAGGGCGTCGATTGGAATCACGGGGAGAGTGAATCTATTCGTGGATTGGGTATATTGGTGTTTCTCATAGAAGCGATTGGAAGGTTGCCCATGGAGATTGCGAGGTCGCGAGGCACGAAGTTCAGAAGAATTTTGTTGATCACGGGGACCACAGGAGTGGTGACGTGGCAGGTGATCTTGGGACATCGGGTCTCGAGAGTTGAAGGATAAAGGGATTGGTCTGGCAAGAGGCGAGGACATGAGGAGGTGATATAGCGAGTTGTCGGAAGTTTCAGTGACTCGGACCTCGGAAGTCGAGGCAGGAGTTATTCAAACTCACGAACGGAGAAGTTCTGAGGGAGCGAGACCACGATTCATCAGCATATCGACTCATCAGGTCTCAGGGATTCGAGAACCCAAAAGATAGATAGTGAACTCGCGAGTTGCGAAGTTCCGATCCTCCGATAAGTCAATAAAGGAGGGTCGCGCGAAGTGAAATGTGGGTGCAGATCTCCCGATTGGGAGATAGAAGAACTGTTGAGTTCTTCAGGCTGAGAGAAAGAAGGTTCTGGAGGAAGCGATAGTGCTCCGAGGAGTGCGCATTGCGTCAAGTGGTATCAGAGCAGGAATACTCTTTGTTTTCTATAGAAGAGATAGAAGGAGAATAGGAAATTCATCATGCCTCCTAGGAGAGAGAGACAGTCACCAGATCTCGAAGACAGGGAGGTGAGAAGAAGAGGTAGGCCAGCAGGAAATCCAGAAATGGAGCACCAAATGAGAGATCTCCGAGCAAGGCTTGAAGTGATGGAAACTACACAAAGACACAGAGTTGGCATAGGGGATCTTAGCGATTTCGAAGATGAAGAAGAAGTTGGACATGTAGAAGAAGTCACAGCAGAGGATGCGTCAACAAAGCGATTGATAAAAGTTATCGCCATGATGAGTTCCAAAACAAAAATGGATATTCCAGCTTATGAAGGAAGCCTGGATGCAGAAGAGTTGCTAGACTGGATCAGAGCTCTTGACACCTAATTCGACTATGAAGATATCGAAGAGGATAAGAAGGTAAGGCATGTTATCATGAAGTTGAAAGGACATGCAGCCTTATGGTGGGATGAGCTACAGGCAGATAGACGTTCCAAGGGGAAACAAAAGATCAAAAGCTGGGATAGGATGATTGCGAAGATGAATGTGAATTTCATCCCCAGAGATTATCAGATCACACTGTTCAGGTGAATGCAGAACCTGAGACAAAAGATGACGATGGTGAAGGAGTACACCGAAGAGTTTTACAGACTCAATATCAGAGCAGGTCATCGGGAGAGCGATGATGAGAAGGTGGTGAGATATCTGAATGGTCTGAGATATGACATTCAGGACGAATTAAGCATGGTAACCATCCGAACAATTGAAGATGCTTATCAGATGGCTCTGAAAGCCGAAGAAAAGCTGAGCCGCAAGCAAGGTCAGCGAGGGTGAGGTAGAAGTTAGCCCAGAGGCAAGGAAGTTTCCCAAGAAATAACTCATAAGCCCAAGGAGGAATGGAAGAGACCTCAGGGTAAGATTGACAGAGGTGGAACCTCACAGCAAAGACAACAATATGTTGAGCCGAGGAGACAACATACAGAGCAGGGTGGTGGATATGCTGACGTGAATACTTTTTCTCATACCAGAGGTAGGGGTAGAGGAAGAGGAGGATTAATCACATGTTTTACATGTGGGAAAAATGGGCACAAGTCATTTGAGTGTCCAGAGAAGAAGCAAGTCGGAGGAGAGGCTCACATCACTGAAGCGCAGAAGCGTGATGCTGAGAATGAAGATGCAGACAGTGGAAGATCGCTTGGAATGCATAAAGTTATCTTAACACCCGAGAAGGAGGTGGAGAACACAGCTCAGAGGAGCAGATTGTTCAGGACATCTTACACAACCAAGGGCTAGAAATGTAAGGTTATTGTGGACAGCGGAAGTGCCGACAATCTCGTTTCAACCGAGATGGTGGAAAAGTTGGATCTGGAGACAACAGATCACCTGAGTCCGTACAAAGTATCATGGCTGCAGAAGGGGCATAAGGTGAGTGTCACTAAACAATGTTTAGTTGATTTCAAAATGGGTGAATATAAAGATAAAGTCCTGTGTGATGTCATTCCCATGGATGTTTGTCATGTATTGGTGGGGATACCATGGCAGTATGACAAAAATGTGGTTCATGATGGGAGAATGAACACATACACTTTAGAGAAGGATGGGAGGACACACAGATTGCTTCCGATAAAGGATAAGGAAGTGAAACCGGAAGTAATCAATATGATACTTCTCATGAGTGGGAAGGATCTTCTCACAGAGATGGAGAAGAATGAAGATCCACAATTGTTTGTGGTCAGGAAACCGAGAATTGTCCTGACTAGCACAAGAGTGGACGACTTGCCAGAAGAGATTCAGGAACTGTTGGGAGAGTTCGCTAACATCATCGTGGATGAATTACCTCGATCGTTTCCACCGATGAGAAGTGTGAGTCACCATATTGACCTCATACTAGGGGCAAGTTTGCCGAATAAGGCTGCGTACAGATTGACGCCGCAAGAAAATGAGGAGGTCAAGAATCAGGTGCAGGATTTATTGGACAAAGGAATGGTCAGAGAAAGTTTGAGTCCATGTGTTGTTCCAACAGTACTATGTCCGAAGAAAGATGGAGGCTGGAGGATGTGTACAGACTCGAGAGCGATTAACAAAATCACCATCAGGTACAGATTTCCACTGTCGAGAATGGATGATCTGATGGATTGCCCGAGTGGGGCAAATTATTTTTCAAAGATTGATATGAAGAGCGGATATTACCAGATTTGCATGAGAGAGGGTGATGAATGGAAGACAACATTCAAGACAAACGAAGGTTTGTACGAATGGCTGGTCATGCCATTTGATTTGACAAATGCGCTGAGCACATTCATGAGGCTGATGAATGAATTCTTGCGGGAATTCATCGGGAAGTTTGTAGTTGTATATCTGGGTGATATATTGATCTACAATAAGACAAAGGTTGAGCACTTAAAACATTTGGCTATTTTGATGAGGAGACTGCAGCAGGAGAAGCTATTGGTCAGCATGAAGAAGTGTTCCTTCATGAAGACATAACTCATTTATTTGGGTTTTGTTATTTCGGCTAATGAGTTGAAAATGGATCCTGAAAAGGTGGAAGTGATCAAGAATTGGCCATCACCGAGAAATGTTTTTGAGGTGAGGAGTTTCCATGGACTAGCTAGTTTCTACCGGAAATTCATTAGAAATTTCAGTGGAATTAGCGCAGCGATGATGGACACAGTGAAGAAGCGACATAAATTTTTTCACTGGACAACAGAGGCTGAGAAGAGCTTCAATCTGTTGAAGCGGAAGATCACAGAGCAACCAATTCTGGTGTTGCCTGATTTCCAGAAGATGTTTCAGGTGAAATGTGATGTGAGCGGATATGCTATAGGTGGGGTCTTAAGTCAGGATGACAGGCCAGTTGCATATTTCAGCGAGAAGCTGGATGAAGCAAAGATGAAATACTCCACGTATGATAAGGAGTTTTATGCCATCATACAGGCATTAAAGAAGTGGAGACATTACTTGATACCCAAGGAATTTGTTCTGTACAGTGATAATCATGCATTGCATTTTGTAAGTCAACAAGATAAGTTGAATCAGAAACATGCAAAATGGGTAGAGTATATGCAGAATTTTACTTTTGTAATTAAGCACATTTCGGGAACTGCTAACAAAGTGGTTGATGCTTTGAGCAGGAAATGTTTACTGTTGCAGGAATTTCGAGTCAAAACCTTGGGTTTTGAAAACCTAAAGGACGTGTATGCAGGAGATGCATACTTCGGAGAAGCATATGAAGCAGCTGAGAATCCAATTCTCAGAGATCGAAGTCTGTGGATAGACTATATGATCCAGGACGGATTGTTGTTAAGGGCAATCAGTTGTGCATTCCAAATGGCTCCATGAGGGAAAACATGTTGAAAGAGAAGCACAGTGGAGGATTAGCAGGTCATTTTGGTCATGATAAGACCTTCGCAAGGATGAGCGAATTGTATTTTTGGCCAGGCATGCGAGCATATGTCAAAAGGTTTTTTGACAGATGCAGGATTTGTCAACATTTGAAGGGTTGAAAACAGAATGCAGGGTTTTATCATCCATTGTCCATACCCGAGAGGCCATGGGAGGCGATTAGTATGGATTTTGTATTGGGATTGCCAAGGACGCAAAGAGGGGTTGATTCCATCTTTGTGGTGGTGGACAGGTTTTCTAAAATGACACATTTCATACCATGTCAGAAGACCAGCGATGCAACGCACATCGCAAACTTGTTTTTCAAAGAAATCGTCAGATTGCATGGATTGTCGAGAAGCATAGTCTCGGACAGGGATACAAAGTTCATAGGTCATTTTTGGAGGATGCTATGGAAGAATCTAGGGACTAACTTGGCGTTTAGTTCATCTTATCATCTGTAGATAGATGGACAGACCGAGGTGGTCAACAAAAGTCTTGGAGACTTGCTGAGAAGCCTGGTGATAGAGCACCATGGTAGCTGGGACAACATATTGCCACAGGCAGAGTTTGCATACAACGATTCGGTGAATCAGAGTATAGGAAAAAGTTCATTTCAGATTGTGTATGGAACACAACAGAGGGGAGTTTCTGAACTCAGGGAGTCAGAATAGGGTGCGACTAGCAGCGCTAGTGCATAAGAGTCCGCTGAATCAATGCAGGAACTTCACGGTAGGGTGAAGCAGTGACTGATAGAATCAAACCAGGAGAATAAGCGCAGAGCCGATCAACGGAAGAGACAACTTCAGTTTGAAGTTAGTGATTCAGTTCTAGCCCACTTAAGGAAAGAAAGGTTCCCAAGGGGAACATACAATAAGCTCAAAATGAAAAATATCGGGCCATGCAGAGTCCTGAAGAAATTAGGAGAAAATGCATATGATATTGAGTTGCCAGATGACATCGGGATATCTCTGATATTCAATGTTTCGGATTTATACCCATACAGGGCTGCAAAAGCAGAGGCTGGAACAGAAGAACCAGTGGTCCAGTGGCAGAAGAAATTACCAGTTGCAGAAAAGATGCAGATGGAGTGCATATTGGACAAGCGAGTGGGAAAGAAGACCAGGCAAAAGAAATACTTTGAGTACCTAGTGAAATGGAAGAACCACTCAGTGGAATATGCAAGCTGGGAGACAGAAGCAGTAATCCAGAAGCATTGACAGACCGTGCAGGAGCTCATGGACAGGAGCCCATGAAAATTTTCAAGCAAGGGAGTATGATGCAGGAGAATCGCCCACGTCAACGAGCCAGTGCAGAAGTAGAAAAGACAGCTAGACAATGCCAACACCGAATTTTGAAACACCTTGATATTGTTGCGCCAGACATTAATGTGTAGAGTTAATGAAGTGCACTTGTATATTATAACGGACCTTGAGTGGATAAGCTCTCGTCCTTAGGTAGATGAGGCATTTAATAGAATTAATGTAAAGTAGATAGAACATTTAATTGTAGATTTGATAGCTTTAGAGATCGAGAGGGAAAATGGATATAGACACCCTCCTTTGTACATTGTATTATGATTCTAGATAATAGAGAAAGAATTCAGAAGAGCAGGGGAGCGCAAGCAGAGAACTGCGTATAGAACACCCATGTACAGACATTGAATTAATAGAGAAAGCTTTTGATTCAATTCCATGGTTATGTGTCTATTCTCCGTGTGTTGATGTTGTGCTTATGAATATTTGCTTTCTGTTATGCACTTGCTTTTATATGTTGTGCATGTGATTTCATGTTTCGAAACTGAAGTCTGAGATGGTGAGTGAATGAGTTTCAATTGTTTCTCTAAGTGAACCAGAGGATTCCTGCAAGGAGTACAGTTGAATTTGTCCGCAAGGCGTGCGTGACTGCAGGGTTTACTTAGAGATAGTTTTTGTTCTCATTTCCTCGAAGAGTGCATATTTGGCACCAGAGCCATGCAAGGTGTGCGCAGGCTAGATGAAGTCTCAGAGTTGTGATTCTGAGCAAAGGGTTGAAATATTTCTGCTGCAGGGGTGTGCAGGATCGAAGGCTTCATCACTTAGTCGTGATTGAAGATTTGTCGCAAGAGGTGTGTGCAAGAGTTTCTTCTGGAGGGATTTGAAGTCGTAAAAGCTCAGGAGAGATAGGCCTTCAAAGTTGTCGAAGCGCAGTGGGGAAGTTGCACGAGCAGGTTGGCACATAGGTCTCATGGAGAGACACTTCAGGTTCGGGAGTTACGCAAGGAGGAAGGTGGACAAGAAGTCTACAGTGCAGCGGAAGAAGTTCGAAGTCCATTGGAATCACGGGGAGCGTGACTCTATTCGTGGATTGGGTATATCGATGTTTCGCGTGGAAGCGATTGGAAGGTTTCCCATGGAGATCGCAAGGTCGCGAGGCGTGAAGTTCCGAAGAATTTCGTAGATCGCGGGGACCACAGGAGTGGTGACGTGGCATGTGATCTCGGGACATCGAGTCTCGGGAGTTGAAGGATCAAGGGATTGGTCTCGCGAGCGGCGAGGATGCAAGGAGGTGAGATAGAGATTTGTCGGAAGTTTTGGTGACTCGGACCTCAGAAGTCAAGGCAGGAGTTATTCAAACTTGCGAACGATGAATTTCCGAGGGAGCGAGACCGCGAGTTGTCGGCATATCGGCTCATCAGGTCTCGGGGATTCGAGAACCCAAAAGATAGATAGTGAACTCGCGAGTTGTGAAGTTCTGATCCTCTGATAAATCAAGAAAGGAGGGTCGCGCGAAGTGAACTGTGGGTGCAGATCTCCCGATTGGGAGATAGAAGAATCGTTGAGTTCTTCGGGCCGAGAGAAAGAAGGTCCTGGAGGAAGCGATCGTGCTCCGAGGAGTGCGCATTACGTCAGGAGCGAATGCACTGGGAGGACATCCTTGCCTCGTCATCGTTGGTAAAGGTACACCTCTTAAAGTTGTTACCTGTAATAAAATTTAATATTCACCTGTTTATTTTATTGTATTCAGAAGACGATTTCATTTCCATGAGATTTCCTCGCACATGCATCTCCTACCTGCGTTTTCTTTATTCCTTGATTGCATTTTTTTTATTATAGAAATGTTATATTATAACACTGTTATATTATAGAAATGTTATAATGTAAGATTGTTATATTATAACATCTTATATTATAATATTTTTATATTATAACATCTTATATTATAAGATTGTTATAATATAACAATCTTATATTATAAGATTGTTATAATATAACAATGTTGTATTATAACATTGTTATATTACAACATTTTTATAATATAACAATGTTATATTATAACATTCTTACATTATTATCATATTATAAAAAAATATATATTTAAATAAATTTGTAGCTTAGGCAATATTACTGTTTTTGTTAATTTGTTTTTTAATTTTGATATTTTTTTAAAATATTTTATTGAATTTTAATTATTTTCATTTTTTTTTCTAATTTTCTTTTTCTTTTTTTAAGTTTGAAGGGATTTTTTTCTCTTCTTTTTAACAAAAAACGTATTTGTAACGAACCTCCTCGTTACGACGACAACCTCTTAACAAGTGCATTTTTTTTTTTGTGTGTGCGCGTGGGTACAAGATAATAATTACATTCGACTCAGATTCGCCATACGACGACGCACATGGCGCATGCAAATGCAACAACAACCTAACGATCTAAGATGCTCATCAATCATCTGCAAGCAATGAACGACAATCAATCGACAATAAATAAGACTAACTACTCCATTTGATTTCCATTAAATAACGAGTTACCAACCTAGCCTTAAATAATGTAAATTTAGTTAATTACAAATCCCCGTTTACTGAATCATAATAATTGATTGAACTTAGATTCAAGGACCATACATTTTACAAGTTATCAATCATAATGAAATTACCATAACATCACCATAACATAACCATATCATTGCTTTCTATATTACAATCGCATTGTATTTAAATTACAAGGACTTTACACTTTATTGATAGCAATAACAATGGAACTACCAAAAACCTGACCATAAATAACCATATCGTTACTTTTATATAGCATTGCAATTCAAACTAATAATAACTTTACACTTCCGGGTTACATTAACAATATATAGTCATTACATTTGACTACACAATATTGCAATTAAAAACACAATAAATACTATATTTTATATGTGATCTAACACTAACATTTCATTTTAATTTATGAGCTATGACATTACCCTTACATATTCAAAAAAGAATATGTCATTGACATTACCTTATTATATTAAAATAACAATAAATTTCCAGAAGGTAACAATGCAATTACATTTTATTACCATAACGATGCAATTGGAAGAACAACACATTACATCTCATATATTATCTAACCCTAACATTCATTTATTTTTAAAGGAAATAACATTATCCTTACACAATTCAAACGAAAAATATCATTGACATTACCTTTATATTAAAATAACAATAACATAGCAGCATTACGTTGGCACAATGCTATACCCCATCTGCATATTGTTAACCACAAAATCAATGGCCCAACCACGATGCCAAGGCTTACGGTCCACCACCGAACAATTTACGCCATGAGTGCAGCCAGAAAATCATGAATTCAGGGGCAGCACAACAGGAGTAAAAGGGAAACTAACAACTGGCAGAGGTAAGGACGTAGACAACCAGTTTACACAGTCCGCCAAGGGGGGGGGTGTGACAGCAATGCAAAGAGCAATTTTGTACCAGGCACAGGCACAGTTATTAAATCTAAATGTGTAGAGGCAAAGGACATGGTATAAATACTGATGTAGTATCCATTAATAGGGTGGCTGTGAGTGGAGCTGAAAAAGGACTAAAAACAGGAATACCAGGTTATGACTGCCAAGAAAAAAAAATATAAGGGGAAGCAAACAAACATCCCAATCGACAAAAAGACTGAAGGCTGTGAGTGCATGCATGAATTCAATCAGATAGCAAACTGTCAGCTGGTAAAATTCAAAAACCAACATCAAATGACAAAGAGATCGGTTCCCACCCAGTTTGCAAGGGCGAAATAAATGGTTTTAGTTACAGCTACAGAGGCATTTATCCAACCATTACATCAAGCACTCACAGGGGTATTTATCGATGGCTTGTGTGAGTATTTTTTTTTTTTGGCAGCCAATACAGAGGCATGACCAGGAATAAGAAAATGGCCATACAACCATACCCAAAGGCAATTCGCCGATGCAATATTAACAACGCCATTGTGTGAGAATGATTTTTCCGAGGACAAGTTCATACAACCAAAATGTAAATACAACCGTAGGGGTAAAATTTAATTTCCCAATCAGGCGCATCAGTTAATGATAAATTCATTGGGTAAATATCAATAAAAATCCATGAATGAAGAATAATAAGATCCCAAAGTTGTTGGCGGAAATTCCCAAGAGGTTAACGAACCATATGCTATCAATGATGTAATTGTTTCAATTTGTTAAATTGTTTTGAATATCAGTCATTCTCTAAATAATAAACTCGTTATACAATATAAAAAACCGTTGTCCAATCAGTTTATGAATATGCAGTGAAGAAATAAAAATATCAATTGTTGTCATGCCAATTTCAGGGTCTCTCAAGAACAATGTCGGTCATTTAATGACTGCCGCTTATCAGTCCTAGTTCTAGCAATGGTCTGGATGTTCAGTATGAAAGGAATTTGTGTATCATGGCAGAAAAAAAAAATGCCCAGAATAAAACTGTGGTCAACACGTGAACCGCTACCCAATCAAAGACGCAATGATAGGATGCCAAGAAGTCACATGGAAGAGGCGCATAGACAATCAATTAATCGCAGAGGAAATTTCCATGCAGTCATAAAAACTCAGTCAAGAAGGTAATAATGCAGGAAGGAGGTAATGCAACACCAAGCTGGTTCATCTAGCAATATATTACCAATAGCAATAAACTTATCCAACGATTTGAACATAGAATTAAATAGCCTTTCCATCATTAAAATTTCAAGGTCATGAGACTAGACAATCAACTACCTACTCATAACACATGCAGATCCTAATCATACATAATACAACATTCTATCAATCAACAGAAATGTGTACCGTGGCCTATTCGCTTGCTTCGAGTGTTGTCTGTGCCCTCCGTGCCACTCCCGCTCACCGACTGTCGAGACCTCACCGATACCTCCCAACCAATGCTAGGGGTACTCTGCTTCCCCCGTAGCCCCCTGAGCCGCAAAGGGGCCACACACTATCTAGATGGTACATCTATCTCCCAGCTCGTCTCACAAGGCTGAGCTACCACTCCTATCCGAGCTGAGAAAACCCAACTCTTCATAAGTAAATCAGTCAAGTCACTAATCTGATAGCGTAACGTTACGCTAACAGTCCATCCGCTTCTTCCTTCTCCTCTCTCTCTTTTATGAAATTTTAGAACTTCCATTCTTTCCCTAATCTCATTAAATTTTAATTTTTAATAAAAACATCCAAAAGTTCTCCTTCGTACAAGTGTCATCCATCCCCCACTTTCCTCCAATAATTATTTTCTTTAAATTAATAAATATCTCATTTCCCTTACCCACCTAGAGTTGCTTCTAAATTTACTCCTAGGTGTTCCTAGATTCCCTTATAGGTTTAAATACTTTCCCTAAAATGAAGTTGCTAATTTAGTTC
>SNQJ01S0251782.1:0-12786 GCA_010110895.2 Picea sitchensis | reverse complement strand
GATGAGCTTGTGGGAGACTAAGGGCTCTAAGGAATAAGGCTCCTGCCTTATTGCACGCCCCTTAGAATCGTCGTGAGCGACTTTCGCAGTCTTCCCTCACGGCATCGTGGATCCTCTCGAACTAGGTAATCATTAACCTACAGTTCGAGCCACGGCGGGAGTGCCAGTAGGCTGTGGCAGGGCTGCTGTCCACACCTCTCCCTCAATCTCTCTGGAACTCATGTGTGGCCCCTTTACTCCATATGTGAGTCTGGTCAACAAGCTATCGTTAGCCTGCATCATCAACCATCATGTCAGATCATGTCAACTACATATCATAAAATCAATAGCATATCATCAAAGGAAACAAAATCATCGTAAATGAAACAACTCAAATAGCCCACTCCCTGACTCAATCCAGAGTCAAAGGAAGTTCCACTGATGCCTCTGCATCCTCAAGGTCTGAAACCCTGCACACTCAAAGAAACCGAATCAGCAGCACCTGTCTCTACCAAGGTAGTAAAAACATCATGTCATATAACTCAATGCATCATAATGAAAGAAAAGTTTTATCATCATATAAATCCAGATCACTTGCGAGCAAGTGTCCTCAAAGAATAAGTTTGGTAAGTGCGCCAGAGCGGGATGTTACACCCAAGTAGAACACTGCTCCACTAGTGCTTCATCTATCATCAATGAAACCTTTCCAATCTGCATCTTTGTAGGAAATAAGTGATAGATCCATTCCTTTTGTATACCATAATCCAAACTCTTATGTTCCTTTGAGATATCTGAAAATCCTCTTCACTGCTAATACATGTGATTCCTTTGGTGATTCTTGAAATCGTGTCATATGTCCAACTGCATACATTACATCTAGACTAGATGTTGTCACATATAGTAGGCTACCAATCATTGACCTATATTTCCTCTGATCTGTAGGCTTTGAACCATCATCTTTTCTCAACTTGCAACTGGTTTGCATAAGATTGGTAACTAGTTTGGAATCTTCCATTCTAAACCTCTTTAGCATTTCTCTGATATACTTAGTTTGAGAAATACAATTTCCTTAGTTTCTTTGACATATCTGAAGACCCCCCAAAAATTGTAGTTTTCCACGTAATGACATTTCAAATTCATTCTCCAGATCCTTTCCAAATTTCTTGCTTAACCTGCCATTAGTACTTCCAAAACAATATCATCAACATAAATTTAAATTAATAAAATACTACCTTGAGTTACCTTGGTGTAGAGGTTGTTGTCTGTGCTTCCTTTTCATAGTTTGTAGGGAGTTTTTTCATTGTTGTTTATGAACATTACTATGTTTTGAATGTGAGCTATTGTATGCACTGCATGTGTCCAAAAAATATCTGTCAATTTGGAATCCATTAGCATTGTTCAATCCATTTCCTGTGTAATTATCATCCATTATGATAATTTTCCTTTTTCTTCAAACCACTCTCTAAACCAATCTAACATAGTTACCAACTTAATGAGAATTGTGACCTCAAAACGCGAACTCTGGCACAAAAAACCCATATTTTTCCAAAAACAAACATGAAAATCAATCCCCAAATCAAAAAGTGGTGCTACCAGTAGCACCATTTTTTAAAACGAGGTCAAAATTACAACATTTTTCAAACATGGCCTTCAAAACTAATACAATAGCTCATAAAAACCTTCAAATCGACACCTAAATAAAACAATGATGTTAGAATTTTTTTTTCTTTTTTTCAAAACGTTAAATTTATAGATATTTTGAAATCGTGTTTTTAGCAGTCAGAACCATTAAAACCAAAACCTCAAAATCAACCATCAAATTGAAATGTACTGCTATCGGTAGAACCCATTTTAAATTTGTGGTATTAAAATGACATTTTTTTAAAGTTGTAATCAAAATCATCGTTATTGCAAACAAAATCATCAAGTCAACCCTTAAATGCTTACTTTTTAAATCTCAGTTTATCACTCCAAACACAACATAATACATAATACCATGAAAACAATAAATTTAAAAACATATAATCAAAACCCAAATTTGAAAATAAAAAAATATTAAAATTTGAAAATAAAAAATATTAACAAACATTGTAATTCATAAAATTTTATTTCAAATTAAAAAAAACTCCAATCTACAACTATAAAAATATAATTATGTAACTATATATATATATATATATATATATATATATATATATATATATATATATATATATATATATATATATATATATTATATAACTATATTATATAATATAGTTATATAGATATATTATGTAGATGTTTTTTCTTTATTACATCACGCTTCCTCAACTTTGATCTACTTTAAAGCTGCCATTAAAAACAAATTTCATTAATTCTCCTAATATCATTCCTCCTGGCCCTTTGATAAATGAATAAATGTACATATATTGTAATAAAGAAGATTTGGTATGTACTAACTGCTTAGAAAGAAAATCAATAATAATGGACTTCTAAATAATTAAAATAATGAATAAATTTTAAAATGTAAAATAAAAAGAATTATTTTATGCTTGAACATTATCATATTATTAAGTTTTGTTTTACATTTTGATCTCATCCCTATATATATATGTTGTTATATATATATATATATATATATATATATATATTTAATCTCTATGTTTTTTATTTTTATTTGCATTAAATTCTTAATTTTAGTGCTTTAATTTGTTTTATATACATATACATTTTTCTTTGTCTATTAACTCTAAAAAGTTTTGGACTATAATTTCTTTTTAAATTTCTTATCCAAGTTTCTTAATTTATATACATTTTCACTTTTTGTTTTTTTTCTCTGGTTTTTTAGTTTTTTTTTATTTGAAAATTTTATAAATTTGTTTTTTATTTATTTTTTTCTTTTTTAAGGTTTCACTCATTATTATTTTTTTTTTTAGTTTTAATTTTTATAAAAAATATCAAATTATATTTTTTGCTAAATGTTTAAAAATAGTGTTATTTAATTACAATGATTTTCTATCTATTAAAGTAAAGGTAAAAAATGTGTTAAAAATGATATTTTCCACTATATTTGAAAAAGTATGTAGCCATAAATTAATTAAGGAGATGAAAAATCGTATTTCCAAAAATGTAAATGGTAAAAAAAAAAATTAAGATTGAAAGAAACATGGAAAATGACAAAACATTGTTGATAAAAAATAAATAAAAAATTGAAAATAAATGAAAAAACAAGCATTTAAAGAAAAAGTGGAAACATTATCTATGAGAAAATTTAAAATATAAAAAAACCGCCTAAAATGGAAGGGGGGTGCTACCGATAGCACCATTTTTTAAAATGGGGTAAAAACATGACTCCCCCAAAAACGAGAACTATGTAGAGTTCTTGTTAAGTTGGTAACTATGTTATCTATGAATCCATGCTCACGTCCACTTTCATATATCTATCCAAACCTGCTAAGTATTCTTACAAATCCATCTCCGTCGATATTGTCCAGGACTCTACTTGCGAGGATTTCCATAATGCTGACCCATTTATCACTATAGAATCATGAAGTCTTGATTAATCTATCAAACTGTACTTTTTCTAACTAACTGCTCTGGATCCGTCTTCTCAAACTCTGCAAGGTGCTCGAACAATGGTTCTTTGGTCTGTCACATCTATCGCATAGACTCCCCCTGTCTAATATTCATATTACCTAGGAGTGTCTAATACGGATGGATCAAAACAATTCCTTCTCTGATGTGTATTCATCATCATATTCATCAGTAGATTCATTATCTCTCTAATCTCTGACTTATTTATTTCTGTCTATGGTTTCATATTTCACTACAATACCTGAAAGTACAATCTCTTGAACATGTTCCTTATTTAATTTTCCTTCTTTTCTTTCATTTATTTTCCAAATATTTCTATATATGACATTTTATTTTTATCTATAGATTTTTCTTCATCTTGTTTTATTGTCAATCTTGCGATCTTTGGGACCTGGTCTTTGTTCACTTGTTATTCCTTTTTTCTTATCCATAGCTTATTATATCTAATATCAATGTTCTCTTTCATGGAAGTATTGATCATGCTTCTACAACCACGAGATATGTGTCCATAGTTATGACATTTGTAACATTCAATGTTAGATGAGGCCAGATAGGCATTTGTTTCTTGAACATTTATTTTATAATCTCTGCAATCTAGAACCTTATGTCCATAGTTAGTACAATAAAAACAATGACCATAAAAGAAATTTTCATACCTGGGAGTGAATGATCTTCTTTGTGGTGCAGTCCTTCTAAATTTCTGCCTTGACTGATCATGATCATGATTGACCTTCTTTGTGGATTGAACATGAATGGTCTTCTTGAAGATGTATCTTTATTAGTTTTCTTAGATTATCGTTGACCATGATTCCTTCCTTTGCGTACTTATGCAAACTCTTTCTATTTTCTTCATTCTTCTTCTCTAGAAACGCACAGTGTTTCTCTTCATTCTCTGCAACTGATGTGGATGTTTCTGTCTCTTCAACGTTCTTATTGAGCTTGACGATTTTGACTCTTAGTGTAACAAGTTCTTTTTCAAGATTATCAACCTCTTTTTCTTTCTTCATTATTTGAGACTTCATGACCTCTTTTGTTCTCTTTGATTCTTCAAGTTGGATTTTCAATATAATTATTTCTTCTTCCAGCCTTCTCTCTTCTTGACTAAACTCTTCCTTATGTTGGTTTAAGTCATTGATTCTTTCCTTGAGATGATCCATCCATATATTTTCTCTCTTTTCTACTTCCTTTTGTGTTTTTATGTTGGCTTCTAAACATTTTTTTTTATATTCTAGAGTTTCTTAAATTCTTCTGGCCTTTCCTAGTTGAGCTCTTAAATTCTTCATGACCTGTTCATCTTTTTCAGAACCTTGAACACTTTCATTTTGATTCATCAATTCTTTCTTGGATGACTTGTTTTCTTATCTTTCTTTCTTTAGATATTCAATTGCTCTAATCAATTTTTATCTGTAATCAACATCTTATTCTTCATACTCTTCCTCTTCTGAATCTGTCTGACATGATGACCATCTTTCTTCTTATTTTGTATCTGCATCTTCTTTGGCATTTTCTGAATCTGCAATGGGTGAAGAATATATGTCATGTAATTTATCCCAAACTTCTTTGGCTGATGAACATTTACTAAAGTTTTGTCTTATCGGATTAGATAATTCTTCTCAAATGAAATCCATTGCTATTTTGTTATTCTTTTTCAATTCCTTATTGGTTGTAGTCTTTGGCCTTTTTAGACTATCATATCCTATAACAATTGATAGCCAAATATAATGTCTATGTTTCTGTAAAAATACTTCCTTCCTTCTACTCCGCATCTCATACTTAAAACCATTATGAACATTAAACATTGGTACTCCATTCTCATAATAATCCACGATCTCCTTCCAGTGGTTAAAATGTTTGTTGAAGGAACCAACTTTGATACCAATTGTTGGATTACTGGGAGGCGGTTGAATCAATAATAGAGCAATATAATGATTTTTCACCATAAAATGCAAGTGTTATATCAATGCAGCACTATCATCCAATAGTTGTAGAGTAAATAAAAAATGAACAAATGAGTAGTCACACACATACACAATACACCAGTTTTTTAGGTGGAAACCCAATGCGGAAGAAAACCACATTTTTTTTTTTTACATGTCTTTAAAAATCACATTCATTGGAAGCAATAACTTCCTTTGTTTTTCAGCTGCAACTGGAAGGAGGCTCCAACCCCTAAGTCTCTCATGCTACAACCTAAGGGAAACTCCAACTCCCCAATTCTCTGGCTACAACCAGAAGAAGGATACGACCCCCTATGTTCTCTAGCTACAACAGGAAGATGGCTACAACCACTTGTTCTTGCGTTGTCCAACCACCCTGGTATATAAGTAGAATGATGGAACCACTGTCACACTATCACTGTGAGATATACTATTGTAAACTTGTACCAATCAACCTGCACCAAACAACCTGTATGAATAACCAGAACCATAAACAAGTGCATCAACCATGCACCAACATGTACCTCAAGTTGTACTATGAATAAGTGCATCAACCATGCACCAAAGATGTACCTCAACCTATACCATGAATAAGTGTATCAACCATGCACCAAACCTGTACGAATAACTTGTCACAACAACCTATAGAAACAACCTATCACAACAACATGTCTCATAAATATTATCAAACAAATAAGATCTACTCACCATGATCAATCACAAAGACAACTCAAAAATATGTGCATCAACCAAGCATAACACAACAACTCATAATCATCACCAAGATCAATATGTGCTTCTAATAATATACCAATACAAGTATTCTACATCATCCATAAACCATGTGTAAAAAATACTACTAGCAAGTGCCTCCAACCATGTACCAAGTATTTACCAATCATCTATAAAGTACTCATCAATGATGAATCATCCATATGTATCAACATCATCAACTCTACACCTCATGTATGTACCAACTCATCAACTACTTGTCTCAATCATGTACCCAACATGTACCTCAGCCAAAACCCCACATCAATTTCATCATCTAAATATGATTTGTAACTCTATAATAGATATGGTTTATATGATCACATACTTGCAAACCTTCCTTAACTTTAACAACAGGAGACTAGCATTTTCGTCAAACTTTACTTTAGTCTCACATGACTAGTTTTAGATTAGTCAAAAACCGTAACTTGAAATAATCATAACTATGTACCTGTAATGAATAAATATATGAAAATTGTACACAATGTTCTTCAGTGTGTTTTATGTAATTCCTCTAGGTGTCACTACTTGGAGCCTCTTATAAAAGGAGTTATAGAAAAAATGGCATACCTTGTTGAATTATGGCTTATTCTAGAGAGAGAAATTATAGAGTTTTCCCCGCACTGAATATTTATGGTATGGATATGAAAATTGTACAAAGAATACTGAAAAATGTACTCTAACCAACACATTTGGTCTTACTGAATGTGTATATTTTATGAAGACGTTATGACATTTTTACCCAAAACACTTGTTTTAGACTAGTTTCAGGACTAGCCACAAACCCTATTTTCGAGAGAGTGTAAATCCAAAAATACAATGGCCCACAAGATGAAATTCGTACCACAACTACTTGGATATGTTTCCTCAATGGCCTCCCAATTTTACAGTATGAATCATTATAGAAAAAAACGTTATTGCGAAAATGGTGAGATGACCTATAAATAACATACCTTATAAAGCATCACCAAAAGAATTTATCCTCCCTTGAATTTTGGCCTTCTTTACGTCACCTTCCCTATGAAATTTGGCTTAGATATTCTTTGATTACCTCAGTCACTTGACTATATTCAATATGCTTAAGTGTGATTAAAATTAGAGAGTCTTGCCTCTTATTTATACTCTCCAAGTAGCTTCCTTAGAAACATCTTCTAGGTCTCTCTGTCCACATAGTCACCTATGTCCAAATTTTCCCAAATTTCCACTTGTCCAAGTATCCAATAGCCACTTGACCACCTAACCCGTTTTCCTCATTTTAGGGTTAACCTTCTTATAACCACTTTCCATAGTTAGAAAGTTCTCCATTTACTTTATTATTTAAATAATCCTCCTTGACTTTGCCACTTCACTTTATTATTTAAATAATCCTCTTTGATTTTGTCACTTCACTTTGTTATTTAAATAATCCTCTTTGACTTTGTCACTTCAGTTTATTATTTAAATAATCCTCTTTGACTTTGTCACTTCGCTAAGTTATTATTTAAATAATTTCTTCTTTGCAACCACTTTGACTTCTTTGACCTTTTGGGGTTTCAAGCCAATCATATGAGGGTCCTTCAACTTTGTAAGGCCATAATTCTCAAACCGTGAGGAGTTATGTGATGTTCCACATACCACCAAAAATGGAATGACATGTACTACACATATAGAATAGTCTTACCTTCAAATATGTCAAAAATCATACCATTATACAACAAACAAACTTGGGTCCATTACCCAAACCTTTATTCTACCAGAATTCGCTACCAGAATTTATTCAAGGGTTGACATCAATGACAACCAACACAATTAATCAACAACATTCACATAGAGCTCGATGCCAAGACCTACAATTCAAAAAATCTTGTGAAGTGTTTCCACTAGGTACAATTTCCTCTGTAGTTGATTTTGAAGAGAATTACACATTCACTTCACAAAAAGAAATACAAAGTGAATATTATCATTCTGATCAAGTCACTATCTTTGTCCACATTCTATATATACATGTTCAATGGCGTATTAATAACATAGAAAGCACCGATGAAAATCGACATGTTATTAAATAATATAACTTTTATATAAGTGATGATTAAGCACATGACACACATTATGTACAACATTGTTTTGATAAATTTTGTGATTTATTGAATGAACGTGGGATCAGATTCAATCGATATTTGATATGGTCATATGCGTGTGTGTGTGATTTCAAATCTTCACGATAATTCCATTGGTTGTGTCATCTTCATAAAAAATTAAACATTACAAATTGTTGGAATTATTTTTAGATTGGTCATGGAAAAGGAGAGCACAACATTGCAAGGGAATGTGTAAAACAAGCACTTTGAAGGTATCAAATGAACCCTCATGTCGATCGATTTGAATATGTTGATCAAGTTGTTGAATGGTGAAAAATGGAGATAATACATGAAAATAATCCATCAAGGGATGTGTGCAGGTGTTTCTATATATACATGTTACACATGTACACAAGATATCTGTATTCACGTGTTCAAATTTATATTTAGTCTTCAATCCTTTTCTTGAGAGATTTCAAGTTAACAAGTTCTTGTCTTGTGCAACTTTTTTTGGTATGTTGGAATCCAATATGTAAATATATCAATCCTATATGAAGCCGATACAATACATGGGACACACAAAATGCATTCAGTTAAAACAAAACGCTATCAAAATGTGTTTTCATTTGATATAATAAATGAGTCTTTTTTTGTTCAGTTTGCATAGAGGATACATAATCCATAGAGATTTGCGAAAATGAAAATGAAGAATATGTTAAAGCTTGGAGACATATCGAACTTAATATAAAAGGGAAAATTCCACTTGCAAGCTCAGAGGAGATAGAATCAAATGAAACTATATTGTAAGTTGATGGCGATAGAGTTTATGGTCTTTTTAGAGAGGGTAATTTCTATGTTTAAATTTTTTCAAATAACTTGTAGATGTACTTGTGTGATAATATAACATGAACTATTTGTTGTCCAATATATCGAATTATTTGAAGGAGATGTATTCGCCATGGTTGCACCTGTAGACGACATTGAAAATGTGAAATATTATTTGATGTGATGCATAGAACAAAATATGAGGTTATTAGAATATTTTTACGATAACAATTTTATACATGAAAGAGGATCCATCATATTGAAAGGATATTTTTTTCAGGAAACTCATCAAACCGATACTCATGTTCATTTTCAAGACTACCATTTAGATCTCATAAGTTGTCAATATAGTCATTTGGTATGTGCAGTGCGCATAAAGTTAATAGAAGTTCAATCAAGAAAAAAAACAAAAGTTAGAAAACGGAAAATATCCAAAGTTGATCATCAACGAATAATTGAAGATGGAATACCATTATGATTTCTTTAAACAAGTGACATGTACATTCTTAAATTTTATATTTTGCATTGAAAGTACATGTATTTATGAATATCTAGGATTCTAGAATCATTTCCAATTTAGTTTACTTTCATGGTATATTCAATTAACAAAAGTTATATTTTTGATGAATTATAAAGTTTACCAAGCCATGTCCCTTTATAAACTTCATGGATATTAACTAGAAATAATTAACATTTATTTTTCTTTTCATCATAAATTCTAGTGATACTTCCAATATCCTGAAATATTACAGTCCATGTCGCATTGTGGCCCCCCTTTCCACACTGAACTTTAACACAAAGGCAAGGGGACACAAGAACTAAGCTCATTTAAGGCTCGAGTGACATGGTGCGCATAAGTAAATTTCATCCCGCACTACTTGTGGTTAATGTAACAACATTTGACCCCCCGCAATTAATGTGGGGTTGACACGTGTCCTGGACTTGAGGTTATGCCAAGTAAGAAGGCACCACCTATGTGGCACCAAATCGCATGCCAGCTCTGCCAGCATGCCACTATGTATTTTCCATCGTCGCCTAGCCACTATGGAGATACATTTTACCAGTCTTCCACGTCACCTGACATGTGGCTCCCAATCATGGTAATTTATGTGTATGAAAAATTTCCCAAGTTTTCCTAATTTTTCCAAATTTTGAAAATTTCACAAAATAACTAATATTACACAATTTTGAATTCTTCTTCTTCATACACCATTAAATCCCTATAATTAATTTGAATATGGCCCATTCGATCCCTTTACATATGAGTTTGATTGTTTCACTTAAAATTCAACTCCTTCACTTAGAATTTACCATTATTTAATTGTAGGAAATTGGGGATTTTTCCCAATTTCATCCAATTTCCCCCTAGGAACTCTGCAAATGCATAATATTAACTGATTTCATCCAAATAAATTCCAATTCAACCTCTATAACAACCAATTTATTGTGTGCATGATCGGTTATAATTCTTGGGTATGCGTTTCCTCAAATTTGTTCATGAATTAGCGAATTTTATGAATTCCCATGTGGTTACACTGTAAATTTGATATTTGGCCATGTACAGACCTGAATTAGTTCAAACTGCAAATAAATTTATATATTTCCATACCATGGATAAGTTACCTTAAATTGTTCATGAAATTTCCCCAATTTCATTGTAGTAATTTCAACAAACAAGTTGCATACATCCCTTTTCGAAATTTTGTTAAATAATTTTCCTGCATAGTCTGGGAACTTCAATTATGTGCCCTTTTAATTGTCCCATATTGGCTTAGTGTTGAAAATTGGATCTTTGATACAACTTTGTAGCTTTCCCAACCCCTATCTAGGCAAAGCCACTCAAAAATTACAAACTCTGATACCACTAAATTCACTAAAAATGCTCTGCAAACGCATATAATTATGGAGAATAACAACAAGTATAAAAATTAAACATATACAGGAAAACCCCATGAAATAAATGGATCAATTATAACACATGACATAAACCATATACATAATTGACATTTATATTGGGTACAAATTCACCAACTGCGTGTCAACCTTCCACATTCCCCCCAACATTAGATCATACTACTCATAACTCTCAATGGTGGGTCACCCTCAAGCTAGGGGTACAAATACACCTGAGTAAAGGAATCCTATGCTAGGCTAAGGTCTCTCTAACAATAGAAATTCTTAGACTCATGTGTTAAATTTAGAAAATAGTCTAGAGTCCCTCATTCCCCAAATGTATTTCCCACCTGAGGAAGTGTGCCCTTTTTCTTCTCAAAAATCCTTTAGTTTCCCCACTTCCCTTTTTGGCTTCAATAGAAGGATAGACAGAAAGCCTCTAGGCACTGTATTTGTACTTGGCACCTTGGGGATTGATTCCCAATAATTCTCTCACTTGGAGAGAATGCTCACATGCATGACAAACTCCCTCTTCCATAACACATGAGCCCGACAACACACCTATTCAATGACACATGGGTTTGACAATCCACCTATTCAATAACACATGGGATTCAAAACTCGCCTCTTTAGCTTAAAAATGCTAAGTCATCGGCTAGAAAAAACACCCACTTATAGGTATGGAGGTGGTCGTCATAGTGTATGAATGATAGGGGAGGAGAGATGATAAGAATGAGGGGAAACAATGATGAAGGAATGATGGGAATTACACTAAATCCCCATATTATAAATGCATGTGTCCTGTAATCACACTTGGAACCATAGGAACTAACTTGTCCCCCACTTGTAATTCATTCCTCCTCCATAAGAACTTAATGACTTAGGATACAATGTCATATAACCATAACTTTGGAGTTTGAGGAATATTAATATAATATTCCCTTGGCTTAATCCCCCTTAGCTTAACCCCTTTCCTAGACTCTTAGCCCCCCTTTCCCTTTCTAGTGGAGTTTATCCCCCCATACTCTTTTTTCTGGTTGGTCTACAACAATGATGTGATTTTATTAATAATATGATTGATTACATATTACAATGATAGGAATGTTGGCCTTTCAACATCTATGTTATTCAACCTAATAATCACATAGGCACTTGGGGCCATAATATCCTACCTTACCAACCTAAAAAACATATGTAGAATTATAACTTGAGATCAACCTAGGGTATTACATTATTTAACCATATCCCACATCTCCAGTGGCACACGGGTCCTTTATGCTCACATCTCTGGTAGTTTGATGGATCCTTCTATCAAAACAACTGAGTCTACCACAACCGAGGTTTCCCCTTTCGATTCACCAATAAAAAACACCAATTTTCCCTTCCATAACTACAGGGTAATCCTAGCCTCCCATGGAATCACATGACATGTCTACACATAGTGGCCCACACTCAAATGGGGAGACTCTCAGCATGCACGCTTTGTGTAGTAGTCGTTCTCAAGGATTGCAAAAAATGCTAAGGAAAACCATTATGTCTGAGAGAGTAGTTTGGGAGACTTCATCCAAACACTAATAGTGCATGTTAACCATATCAACTCAGTCGAACTGTTAATTTTTCAAAATCCCACCCAGTTTCAGTCTCGCTGATTTTTCAGTCAAATTTAAATGCTAAATTCAGTTTCAGCACTGTTTCAGCATATGCTACAGCCTGGTGTTTCAGCATCTGCTCACAGCGGTGTTTCAGCA
>SNQJ01S0251780.1:0-12786 GCA_010110895.2 Picea sitchensis | reverse complement strand
AAAGAAAGGAAAAACGTGTACCTACTACAATCAAGGATTCCATCCAGAATATGCATGCATGAAGAAGAAGATAGACCTTATGACTCAGATTCTCCAAATGAATAACCTTGGGGATCAAATTCTCAAGGGTTCCAAGTAGAAGCTAGAAGATCATGCTCCCAAAGGTAATCATCATGCATTAGTTGTTGTTCACTCTTCACATGATGCATGGATCATGGATTCAGGTGCATCCCAACATATGATTTCTACACATGATATCTTATCTTCTTTTACTGTAATACCACTAGGCTAAACCCCAATTGTACGTAAAAATGTAAATGTTTTATAGACTGGTGAGTCGGGTTGTTATAGGCCAAAAGTCTTCTATAATTATTAGGCCAAGAGCCTGGATGTTAAAGGCCAATGAGCCTATTTTTGTAATATGTAAACACTCATATTATTAATGAAAACACATCGTTGCATGCAGACCAATACACAAATGAGTATGGGGGGATAAAGTCCACTAGAAAGGGGAAAGGGGCGATAAAAGTATAGGAAGGGGCTAAACTCGGGGGATCAATCCCATTGGAATATTATAATATTATTCCTTAAAGCTAAAGTAATGGATATATGTATGTATATCTTAAGTCTCGAAGGTAGGGACACGGGAGTTCCTTGGGGTTCCAAGTGTCCTAAAAGACACATGCATATATATATTGTGGATATAGCACAAAGGAAAAAGGGTGGGGGGCGGTTGGTATTATCGAAGGTATTAACGGTGTCAGGTGGTTGTAGGGAAGGCATTATGAGTGGTACTGGATGGTACTGGACTGAGATGAAGAACCTGCACTTGTACGGTTTGTGTNGAAGAAGTGGTTGTTAGTTTGGGTTACGGAAGAAGCTACTCGGATTCGCTCCCTGGTGCACTAGGAAATAACTATGGGGCCATGAGACTTCTTGTCTGGTCTATTGTTGAAGCCCCGGAAGGGAAGTGGGAAGTCGAGGGATTGTTGAGTATAGAAGGGGCACACTTCCTGGGGTGGAACATGCATGTGGGGAATGAATTACTGTAAGCAAGTTGCAGTAGTTGGCACCTTGGTAGGAACACTTATTATTAGACCTTAGACTAGCTTAGTTTTCCCTTTGTCCTGGTAGAATTTAGCCCAAGCTCAGGGGTGACCCATTGTTGAGAGTTATGATCAGTGTGGTCTAAGTCCAGAAGGAACGTGGAAGGTTTGCATGCATTTGGTGTCTATTTTCCTGAGATAAGTGTCTTTCATATGCCTATTTCCATTTATGGGTGTGTGTGCAGTTATGGGTTTTTTGTCCTAGAATCTCTAGACTGTTAAATTCTATATGAATGTTATTCCTGCATACATGTTGTTATTTTTCCTGTTGAACTTTGTTAATATCTTTAATTGATTATTTAATTAATTGTATTGTTATCCCCATTTTGTGGATAAATGAGGAGATTATGTATCGAGGCCCTTAGGTTGAAGATATGGAGTGTCGAGAAGACTACATGGCCAACAATACCCTTTTGCATGGTTGGAAACCCCTCTCATCGCCACAGATGGTCACATATTTCCATATGGAATCCACCACATCAGTTGCCTTCCGGAAGGCAGTGGGGCTTGATCCATGAGATACAAGTCAGTATTATGGTGATAATCATTTCAATATTTAATCCAGTTGAGTATGATGTATCTTAGATTTCTCTAGATTCCATGATATATGCTTGGACATTATGCCTTAATCCCTGCTTCACCTTGCTGGTTGACATTGTTCCCTAGTAAGTGGTTTTCCTTCGGGATGGTTTTTGTACTAGGAACTCCCTTAAAGAGCCATCATACTGTTCCTGACCATACTTACCACTTTCCATCATTATTCCCCTCCATTTCCTTATCTCTTGGAATTTTAAGGTGTATTGACCCAATAAGGAGTTGTCCCTCATTCTATGGGAAGAAGCAAATGAAGGCTCAGAGTGATTGACGTTGGGTAAAATATAAAATCCTTGTATGAACCTTCTAGATGCTTCTATCAGGGATCACCCAAGAAAGAAATGAAACACTTATCTTTGAGTAAAGGGGACCCACAATATAATAAAGAATTCTTATAAGGTTAGTTGAAGGATAAGAGGTCTCATCATGAGAAGACCTCCTCTCAAGTATCTCATTGTTAAAACCCTTTTCCATAATACCCTTCCTCTTGTTCCAATGGTTTTCCCTTAGTAAAGGGACCTCTAAAAATCCCTTAACATGGACAATATCTAAGGTTACCCTGACAAAATGCCAAAAGAAGTCAACAAGTGGTTGCCAAAGTTCCTAGGAAACAATGTGATAATTGTTGAAGACGGCATTTATGTCATAGGTAGGGACATCGACAATGCAGGTATGAATCATGAAGATGTGGCCATGAGGGTATTTTCTTCATCATTGACTGAAGAAGCCCTTGATTCATTTAGAGGACTCCCTGATAATCATATCACATCCTATGATGTTTTTTCCAACTTGTTCAAGAGAAGATGGTCGAAAAAGGAAGATGGTGGGACACTTGGGACTCATTTCAATCAAATAAAGAAAAAGGAGAATGAAACAACAAAGGAATTCATTTCTATATTTGACAGGTTGTACAATCAAATTCAAACAGATTACCTTCCTAAAACACCATCAGTTCATCTCCTTTACATGAATGATTTTGAAGATAAGTTATGATACATTCTCAAAGATAAAATCCCACATCATTGGTAGAGGCTAAAGAGTTCAGTATCAACATTGAAGAGAATCTCCTTCATTCAAAAACAAAACCTTTTCATTACACTCATCCCAAGATAGAAGCAGGGACGAAGGTTTCCAACAATAGTGTTCCTGATCAGATTGCTCTCCTGACTCAGAAGATAGACCAAATGAATACTCAATTTGTTTAGGTGTAAAATTATCTTATGAACCACATGAATACAGTGGAAAGGAATCAATATACTCCCAGACCTTAGTTTTCCAAATAGTAGAGATATTTCACTAGTTGGAAACCAAGACCTCAACAAGAGGCAAAGGCCCCAGATACTTTGAAACCGGTTGGGACAGTTGATATAGAATCTTGGTCTCTCCCATTCCAAGAACCCCACAGGGAAGATGAGTTCCCCTGACGAGATGAAGATTATCCTGATGATATAAACTTCATGATTTTCAATTTTGACGATGAACAAGTTACCCAAGAAAAAATCAATGAAGCCATAAGAATAGGAGAAAGAGAGAGGAGACTATGAACCTTAAATAAATTGACAGATGATTAGAATAAGGAATTCATGAGGAGGGAAACTCTAACATACATTAGAATAAAAAATTCTTCAGCCCCTACATCATATCCTAATACTTCTCTTCCATTAGCAGAAAAGGTGGCTCCACCACCTTCATCATTGCTATGTAAGTGTCTTCCTAAGAAAACTCCTACAAATGATATTATGTTAAATATAGATGTTGCAAGCATGTTTGGAAAACTGAATATGATGGTCCCAGTGATAGAAATGTGTAATATCCCTTCTGTGAAAAGGGAACTTTTGAAATCATTACAGGTGCAAACCGAGAAGGAGGACCCTCCCATCATTTTGAACACTATGTATCACACTCAGCCAGAGGACAAGAGCCCTCCTTTCTATAGATCATTAGGAATGAATGTCCTCTATTTGAACAACTACATGATTGATTCAGGGGCCTCAACAAATATCATGTCATTGAAGGTGATGAGACAACTTGGTTTGAAAACAACCTGACCTTATGGCAATGTTTGTGGTATTGATTCATGAAGAGCCGAGGTATTGGGGGTGTGTGAAGATGTTGAGGTATTTTTGATAGATTTTCCACATATCAACATCCTCATGGACATATTGGTTATCGATGTTCTAGATGCCCTGGGAATGCTCTTGTCGAGGACCTGGTCCTCATCCCTTGAAGGTTTCCTTTGCATGAACCTTACACATGCATATATTCCCATGGGTGATGGCATGTATTATATATTACATAACATGGAAAAGAAAGATACCCATGTGATGGATCTAAGGGGCCCTAATTATGTCAGTGAACACTACTATGATATGCCTCCACAAGTTATTGATTATGATCCATTCGAGTTACCCTTCATGCAGCAAGATTCCATAGAGATGTTTATCCAATGGATAGATAAGAAGAAGACTACAAAATACCATGGAAATGAGCTAGGGTCTATTCATATTATGCAAGAAGAATATGAGAAACATGAATAAATTGTCAAAGAGACAGTGCACACAAAGATTCCATACGATGAGAATACACCTTGCATTGATTTCAGTGAAGGAAGTCATGTTCTCATGTGGGACAAAAGAAAGGGAAAGCCAATATATGACCAAAAAGACAACAATTCATGGCTTCTCCCTTACATCATCAGAAAGAAGTGTGACAAAGAAAGGTATTAACTGATAGATTTAGAAGGGAGGAAGATGCCACTACTAGTAGATGGATCTCTTCTCCAACCTCACATCCAAGTCAAACGACTTCTTCATGGCGCATGGCCTGAGTAAGTAGGTAAGTCATTTTGATTTCCTGCATTTGCATCTTGATTTATTATATTAGTTTAGATGCATTTCATTTTCATTTTTCTCTACTTGCATATTGATTTCATTCTTAGCTTAGAAATTTTTGAAAAAATATCAAAATTTTCTTTTTCTAGCTTAGATGGTTTTGATTGTGATCATATGAGAAAAAGGATGAGTAGGCCATCCTGTACTTGACGGTTTGATGTTTCCATACAAAAACATGTCTACCAGGATATGTTTCAATTCTCATGCACTCTACGACGAAAACATGTCCCCGGGTAGGAGTCAAATGTTGTCCCCATTTTGTAGATAACTAAGGAGATTATGTCTCGAGGCCCTTAGGTTGCAGATATGGAGTGTCAATAAGACAACATGGCCAACAATACCCTTTTTCACAGTTGGAAACCCCTCTCCCCACCACATATGGTCAAATATTTCTAGATGGAATCCACCACATCAGTCGACTTCTTGATGCAGGCGCGCCACCCAGGGCACGTCCGCTCACAGGACCTTTCTCCTTCCTCAGCCCGAAGAACTCAAAGGTTCCTTATTTCCCTATCGGGAAATGTTCCACCCACAAAAACTCTCCTAAAAGACCTTCCTTAACGATCGGAAGATCAGCGCTGGCCTTTTCTTTTGTTATCGGGGTTCCCACTATCGGGAAATTAACACTTAAAATATCCAAGCACTTTGGATCCCCGATTCCCGATATGTTCCTTTATTGCTTTTAGCCCACCTGGATAAGCCCTTAGTCCACACGACTAGCTTCTATAAGACCATAGCCTTATACTCCTTTCGTCGGGGTTTCTGACTTCAAAATCCCGATGCGCTCAAATACCCGTTAGCCTTCTAGGCTAAGCTCTTTGTCTACGTGACCTCCTCTATATGACCATAGTCATAACTCCCATCGGGGCTACAGGGTTTCTGATGTCAAAATACACTCACCCCCAAGACTCGCGATCCTCGATTCCCGACGTGCCTATTTCACACTAGCCCTCATGGCTATAGGCTTTTCCCATATGACCGTTAACCCGTGACCACGGTCTTATCCCCGTCGGAGTTACGGGGTTTTCAATGCTACAAAACACTTACCTGTGGGATTCCCGATTCCTCGAACACTGATTCTCCGTCAAGATGACAGCTGGCTTCCACTACAGTGCCTTCCTCCTCTTTTGATGTGCTGACAGCTGGCCGCACTCTGGCACCTTCCTCCTCGTCGGGATTTCACGGTTCGTGAAACCAAAGTGCATAAACACTTTGTCACCAGGATTCCCGATATCCCGATGGCTCAAGCACCGATGGATGACTCCTTGTCGGGACTTTTCCCGATGACGCTGATTGCCTCCATGCGTCCTCCTCCGATGGACGGTCCTGATTTCTCCAGGGTTTCGCGACTTGTGATGTCCTAACTCTCTTGTTCTCAGGAAACCCGATACACCGATGAACTCTCGATCCCCTACCACCTGTCCAACTAGATGGACGGCTCTGGACTCGTTGGGGTTTCGAGACTTCTGATGTCCTGGTTCTTACGACCTCAAGAAATCTGATTTCCTGATGCTGAATATCCCGATGCCTTCGATCTCCACCATGCATCCTGGTGAATGGACGACTCTGATCTCTCCGGGGTTTTTCCTGTGGAAATTCCTGATCTTCTTCTCTCGTAAATCTCGACTTCGTCAGATCCTCTAACACGCATCCCAAATGATGGACGGTCCAGATCTTCCCAGGTTTTCGGGGTTTTAGATGTTGAAAATCATTCAACCACAGGACTACCGATCCTTCGAATCCCGATGGTAACTCTCTTGCAGCTCCTGTCAGATTAGACGGCTGACGGTCAATTGATCAATGATCCAACGACTCACGATCCTTGGATCTTGAACTCCGAACATGGTCATAACCTCCCTGCTTCTTTGACAGATCCAACGGCTGATGGGATTTCACAAATCCTCTCCACAAGATCCCGACCGTTGATTTCCTCCCTTTGCCAATTCCTTGAGAATAACCAAGTATTCCTGTGTGGAATTTATCCGCCTGCGATGCAACAGTGCAATGCCTGTTTTTAAACACTTCACGCCATGAACTCCCAGTGCTTCTCTTCGACAAGATTAAAAGCTTTATCTCTCCTGATCTTCCACAGTTCTGAGTCTCCACAAAGACCCTTGCACGCACTCCTTGCGGAAAATCCTCGAACACTTCTAAGTGTTGAGCTCTTTTGACTCTGCGCACACCTGCAGCAGCAGTCCCTCAATACTCGCTCAGTTTCACAACTAAGACTATCCTTAGCCTGCACACTCCTTTCACGGCTCCTATAACCCAATTTCACTTCTGAGTGAATGATAACAAGAGTTAAACTATTTGAACCTTCTGTCAACGCACTCCTTGCGGACGACTTCAACTGCACTCCTTGCAGGAATCCTTGCTCAAATAGAGAAACAATTGAAACTCATTCCACTTCCTCTCAGATTTCAATATCAACACATGAACTCCTATATACAGTATAACAGCAAATGCATAATAGGAGTAGCTGATCATAAGCATAACATTCAACACACATACACAGAGAATAACACAAAATCCATGAGTCTGAATCAATTTCTTCTATTAATTCAAGATCTGTACATGGGTGTTCTTCTACAGTCCTCTGCTTCTCTACTATGCTCCAGATTATGTTACAATGCACAATGAGGGTGTCTATATCCGTTTTCCCTCCTTTCTTCTAAAACTGTCTAATCTAGTATTAAAATCCTATCTACCTGCATTAACTACTATAAATGCCTCCATCTACTTCAGACGAGAGCGCATGGCTCGAGGTCTGATTACATTATACCAAGGAGCCTTCATTAAATGATCTCATTTATATTTGGCGCATCAACTTCAAGGGAAAATTCAAAAAATTGTGTTGGACGCCTTCCAGCTGTCTTGGTATTCCGCGTTGGCTCGCTTGACGTGAGGGATGCTCCTGCATCATACTCCCTTGCTTGAAAATTTTCATGGGATCCTATCCATGAGCTCCTGCATGGTCTGTCCATTCTTCTGAATCTTGGCTTCAATCTCCCAGCTGGCATCTTCAACTGGATGGCCCTTCCACTTGACCAAATACTCAAAATATTCTTTCCTTCTGGTTTTCTTACCCACTCGTTTATCCAGTATCTGTTCCATCTGTGGTTTCTCTGCAACTGGAATCTGTTTCTGCCACTGAACCTCTGACTGTTCATCACTTGTTCCTGCTTCCTCATCTTTGTATGGATACAAATCTGAGACATTGAATATCGGAGATATTCCGATCCCATCCGGTAATTCAATCTCATAAGCATTCTGTCCCATTTTCTTCAAGACCTTGCATGGTCCGATTTTCTTCATTTTCAATTTATTATACATTCCTCTCGGGAACCTTTCTTTCCTCAAGTGTGCTATGACTAATTCACCAACCTTGAACTGAAGTTGTCTTTGATGTTGATCTTCTCTCCGCTTATACTCGTGACTTGAATCTAGCAGTCGTTGCTTCACCTGGCCATGAAGTTCTTTCATTGTCTCAGCAAATTATTCTGCACTAGCGCTGCTAGTAGCAGCCTGCTATGAATCCCTTAGTTCAGAAACTCCCCTCAGCTGCATCCCATATACAACCTGAAATGGACTTTTGCCATTTCTCCTGTTCACTGAGTCATTGTACGCGAACTCTACCTGTGGTAATATGCTGTCCCATTGGCTATGGTGTTCCGTCACCAAGCTTCTCAGCAAGTCTCCCAGACTTTTGTTCACCACTTCTGTTTGTCCATCCATCTGAGGATGATAAGAAGAACTAAACATCAAGTTAGTCCCCAGCTTCTTCCATAATGTCCTCCAAAAATTCCCTATGAATTCCGTGTCTCTGTCTGAAACAATACTCCTTGGTAAGCCGTGAAGTCGAACGACTTCTTTGAAAAACAGATTCGCAAAGAGCGTCGCGTCACTGGTTTTCTGACATGGGATAAAATGTGCCATTTTGGAAAATCTATCTACTACCACAAAGATCAAATCAAATCCTCTTTGTGTCCTTGGCAATCCCAATATGAAATCCATGATAATTTCATCCCACGGCCTCTCAGGTATGGACAATGGTTGATAAAAACCCGCATTCTGCTTCCTTCCCTTCGAATGCTGGCAAATTCTGCATCTATCTACAAACATTTTGACCTCTACTCGCATCCCTGGCCAAAAGTATGACTCGCTCAGCTTTGCGAATGTCTTATCATGACCGAAGTGTTCGGCCAAGCCTCCGTTGTGTTTCTCCTTTAACAGATTCTCCCTCATGGAGCAATTTGGAATACACAATTGATTGCCTCTGAACAATAATCCTTCTTGGATCATATAGTCTGTCCAAGGGCTTCTGTCTCAGGTTCTGTATCCTCCTGAACAAAGAAATTTGATAGTCCCTGGGGATGAATTTTTCCTTCATCTTTGCAATCATCCTGTCCCAGCTCTTAATATTCTGCTTGCCTTGGCAACGCCTATCCGCTTGTAGTTCATCCCACCACAAGGCTTCATGTCCTTTTAATCTCATGACGGCATGCCTAACCTTCTTGTCCTCTTAGATGTCTTCATAGTCGAAGTAAGTGTCTAGAGCTCTAATCCAATCTAGAAGCTCCTCTACATCCAGATTTCCCTCATAAACTGGAACGTCCATTTTTACCTTTGCACCCATTCTTGCAACAACTTTAAGTAAGCGTTCAGTTGCCGCATCTTCCGCTGGGATTTCTTCTTCTCCACGTCCAACATCATCTTCATTTTCGGACTCACTGATATCCCCTACATCGACTTTGCGCCTTTGTGATGTCTCCATGTCCTCCATTCTGGCACGAAGATTACACATTTCCCTTTCCTCCTCTGGACCGGGTGATCGTCTATCCCTTCTCCTTAGTGGCATGGTGAAATTCTCCTTCTCTTCTCTGCTACAGAAAGCAAAGAATCTTTTCTACGCTCTGATACCACTTGATGCAAGTGCGCCTCCTAGGGCACGTCCGCTCACAGGACCTTTCTCCTTCCTCTGCCTGAAGAACTCAAAGGTTCCTTTTTTCCCTATCGGGAAATGTTCCACCCACAACAACTCTCCTAAAAGACCTTCCTTAACGATCGAAAGATCAGTGCTGGCCTTTTCTTTTGTTATCAGGGTTCCCACTATCGAGAAATTAACACTTAAAATATACAAGCACTTTGGATCCCCGATTCCCGATATGTTCCTTTATTGCTTTTAACCCACCTGGCTAAGCCCTTAGTCCACATGACCGGCTTCTATAAGACCACAGCCTTATACTCCTTTCATCAGGGTTTCTGACTTCAAAATCCCGATGCGCTCAAATACCCGTTAGCCTTCTAGGCTAAGCTCTTCGTCTACATGACCTCCTCTATATGACCATAGTCATAACTCCCATCGGGGATACGGGGTTTCTGATGTCAAAATACACTCACCCCCAAGACTCGCGATCCTCGATTCCCGACGCGCCTATTTAACACTAGCCCTCCTGGCTATAGGCTTTTCCCATATGACCGTTAACCCCTGACCACGGTCTTATCCCCGTCGGGGCTACGGGGTTTTCAATGTTGAAAAACACTTACCCGTGGGATTCCCGATTCCTCGAACACCGATTCTCCGTCAAGCTAATAGTTGGCTTCCACTACAGCACCTTCCTCCTCTTCTGACGTGTTGACAGCTAGCCGCACTCTGGTACCATCCTCCTCGTCGGGATTTCGCAGTTCGCGAAACCAAAGTGCATAAACACTTTGTCACCGGGATTCCCGATATCCCGATGGCTCAAGCATCGATGGATGACTCCTTGTCGGGACTTTTCCCGATGATGTTGATTGCCTCCACGCGTCCTCCTCCGATGGACGGTCCCGATTTCTCTGGGGTTTCACGACTTGCGATGTCCTAACTCTCTTGTTCTCAGGAAACCCGATACACCGATGAACTCTCGATCCCCTGCCACCTGTGCCAATAGATGGACGGCTCTAGACTCGTCGGGGTTTCCAGACTTCTGATGTCCTGGTTCTCACAACCTCAGGAACTTCGATTTCCCGATGCTCAATATCCTGATGCCTTCGATCTCCACCACGCGTCCTGGTGAATGGACGACTCTGATCTCTCCGGGGTTTTTCCTGTGGAAATTCCCGATCTTCTTCTCTCGTAAATCCTGACTTCGTCAGATCTTCTGACACATGTCCCAAATGATGGACGGTCCAGATCTTCCCAGGTTTTCAGGGTTTTAGATGTTGAAAATCATTCAACCACGGGACTACCGATCCTTTGAATCCCGATGGTAACTCTCATGTAGCTCCTATCAGATCAGACGGCTGATGGGAAATTGATCAACGATCCAACGACTCACGATCCTTGGAGCTTGAACTCCGAACGCGGTCATAACCTCCCTACTTCTTTGACAGATCGAACAACTGACGGTATTTCACAAATCCTCTCCATAATATCACGACCGTTGATTTCCTCCCTTTGCCAATTCCTTGAGAATGACCAAGTATTCCTCCGTGGAATTTATCCGCCTGGGATGCAACTGTGCAACGCTTGTTTTTAAACACTTCACGACACGAAGTCCCAGTGCTTCTCTTCGACAAGCCTAAAATATTTATATCTCCTTAGCTTCCACAGTTCTGAGTCTCCACAAATACCCTTGCACACACTCCTTGCGGCAAATCCTCGAACACTTCTAAGTGTTGAGCTCTTTTGACTCTCCACACACCTGCAGTAGCAGTCCTTCAATACTCACTCAGTTTCACGACTGAGACTCTCCTTAGCCTGCGCACTCCTTGCACGGATCCTATAACCCAATTTCACTTCTGAGTGAATGAGAACAAGAGTTAAACTATCTGAACCTTCTGTCAACACACTCCTTGCGGATGACTTCAACTGCACTCCTTGCAGGAATCCTCACTCAGATAGAGAAACAATTAAAACTCATTCCACTTCCTCTCAGATTTCAATATCAACACATGAACTCCTATATACAGTATAATAGCAAATGCATAACAGGAGTAGATGATCATAAGCATAGCATTCAACACACATACACAGAGAATAACACAAAAGCCATGAGTCTGAATCAATTTCTTCTATTAATTCAATATCTGTACATGGGTGTTCTTCTACAGTCCTTTGCTTCTCTACTATGCTCTGGATTATGTTACAATGCACAATGAGGGTGTCTATATTCGTTTTCCCTCCTTTCTTCTAAAACTGTCTAATCTAGTATTAAAATCCTATCTACCTGCATTAACTACTATAAATGCCTCCATCTACTTCATACGAGAGCGTATGGCTCAAGGTCTGATTACATTATACCAAGGCACCTTCATTAAATGATCTCATTTATATTTGGTGCATCAACTTCAAGGGAAAATTCAAAAATTTGTGTTGGACGCCTTCCAGCTGTCTTGGTCTTCCGTGTTGGCTCGCTTGACGTGAGGGATGCTCCTGCATCACTTCTAGAAGGAAGTGGCCTTTCTCCATGAAGTACGAGTCAGTATGATGGTGAGCATCATTTCAATATTTAATCTAGTTGAGTATGTTGTATCTTAGATTTATCTATATTTCATGATATATTCTTGGGCATTATGCCTTTTTCCCTACTTCACCTTAGTGGTTGAAATTGTTCCCTAGTAAGTGGTTTTCCCTTAAAGAGCCATTGTACTGTTCTCGACCTTACTTACCACTTTCCATCATTATTTCCCTCCATTGCCTTATCTCTTGGGATTGTAACACCCCAGGTTTTGAACCCCCATTTTAAATAATATATTGTTACAATGTTAAGAGGCCAGGGTGCCCAAAACAGTTATTAAAAGGCTAGTGTGCCCAAGACATGTAATGTTTTTATCATTATTAATAACAAACACATCGTTGGCTGCTAGATGGACAAGGAATAGAGTTATAGGGGGATATGATTGCACAAGAGAGGGGGCTTGAGGGGATAAATGTTTATTCCTATTTTAATTACCACTTTTTGTCTAAGGGAGGGGATCAGTTACGTGAGCTTCTTGGGGAAGGCCAGGAGGTTCTTGATTCCCCCCGAAGTTACTTAAACCTGCCTCTGGTATGATGGGGGGGTTGGACTTATGGATTGTTCGTTGATTTCCTATACCATTGTTAATCCCTAATATTGGATCATTAACCCTTAATTGGGGCAGATTAGATTAGTAATGTTATTTTATTTATGTCGGCTTTAGGCCATTAGTTGTAATTATACCTCCTAGTCTCC
>SNQJ01S0251779.1:0-12674 GCA_010110895.2 Picea sitchensis | reverse complement strand
TGGTTTAAAAATCTAGGTACTTTCATCTTAAACATGGAGAAAAAGTTTGTGACATTCCCTTATAAGGAGAAGATGATAACATTACAGGACACTACCTCGTAGCTAGATTTTGTAAAACCATAAGACTTTAACGATATCTCAGAAACAATACGTCAAGAAAATAAAAAAGCAATGCAAAGGATGCAAAAAGAATTTGACGAATTTATTGCGGAAAAAAACGAAGAAATTTCTCGCTTAAAAGACCATAGTCAAAAACTACTTACACGGATCAAGAAGTCAAGGAATTAAAAACAATGTGATTCGAAGTTAGAACAAGAAAAGGAGGATCTCGAAAGGAATTGAAGAAGAACCTCTCAGAGAAAGAAGAATAAAATTCTCGTTTGAAGAACCTTAATTAGGATCTACTAGAACAAATTAAAAAGTTGAAAGAAGAGCAACTTGAAAATCCAGACATTAAAATATCAACAAATCAGGTAATGAAGAATGTATTGATCAAGAAGATAATGTCCAATGCTGAAGTACAAATGACGGAAGCTCCAAATATACTTACTAATCAAAATTCAGCCATTAACAAAGCAACATCGGCATGTGAAGAAAATCATATATCGAAGTTAAAAGAAGAAAATGTTGCAAGTATGATAAGAGAAAAAAATGTTATAATAAATCCCTATCGACATCCAAATCATAAGAGAAAATATATTAACCAATCAAAATATCAATATTATTCAAGATGAAAACCCTATAAACACCCATTTTCATAGAAGATCAAATCCAGTACTCCCTTGGACCTATGCCCACTAGATGGAAAGGGTTTCCGAGCATACTTTCCCAACGCACAACCCTTGCAAGGGTCATGCCTCTTAGTTGTAATCTTAGGCAATCCAATGACTGTCTCCCTCATGTGCCCCAAAGCACCAAAATGAATATTTTCCATCCTCTTGTGCCACAACTCACCTATGTTTGTGGTGAAACTTGTTAATGCTCTCCTTGGTTGAACCTGTAACCTGTAGACCTTCTCCTCTCGAACCCCAATCATCCTGTCCATCTTCTCACCTGACCCACCAGGTTTGATGAAAACCATTCCTTTACGGAAAGTGACCTCATATCCCTTATCCTCAAGAGTAGAGACTGAGATTAGGTTCTTGGTCAACCCTGGAACATATAACACATCATTGAAACAAAGTGGTTTCCTGAACTCCCTCTGAAACGAGACTGTGCCAACTCCTTGTGCATTGTAGTTCCTGTCATCCCCTAACTCAATGAATAGATTTATTCCTCCCTCCTGTATCCTAGTAAACCATTGTTTTTTCCTTGTCATATGACAAGATGCACCACTGTGTACAAACCACATGTCTGAAACAACTGTATTAGACATATAGGCTATGAAGCAGAAATCCTCCTCAAATGACATGGAAAACTCATCCACTACTACTGAAGCTTCCATATGTGGCTTCTTATTTCTCTCTAGACACTGTGATGCAAAGTGCCCCATCTTGTGACACTGGAAATACTTGACTTTTGAGAAGTCAATGTTTTTCTTTCCACCTTTCCTCTTTTTCTTTCCCTTTGCTTTGCCGACAAGGGCCAGAACTTCTTCCTCCTCTGCATCAATTGAAGATGATGGTCTTGCTTGACCAATTCTAATCTCTTCCTGCACGAAATCATCCCACAGACACCACCAATCAGGTAGCTTCTCCCGAACCACCACACCACAGAAAAAAATGTCTAATGACTTAGTAAAGCCATCTAGTGCAATTCACATCATCTCAAGTTCTTCAGTCTTTTCTCCCACTATTGCAAGTTCATCTCTAATTTGTGTTATCCTGGTAAGATAAGGTATTACACCCTCACCTTTGCCCATCTTGGTTCCATGTAGTTGCTTGCACATAGCCATCACATTGTTCTCATTTTTGTTTTGGTAGAGGTCACTTAGGGATTTCCACATGTATTTTTCCTTAGCTTTTCCTGAGAAATGTGGGACCACATGGTCCTTTATCCCATCAAGAATTATGCTATTGGCATTAGCCTCACCTTTCTTCCAGATGACCAATTCATCTACACCTGTGGGAGCTGTTGCCTTGTCACTAGAATTCTCTAAAACATCATTGACTTCCAATATCATTGTCATCCTTTCTTTCCATGTGGGGTAATTCTGAGCCCCTTGTAACCTATCTTCCACCCTCAAACTCATGTCCATTTTCTGAAAGTGTTATGTTCAAACCCTCACGGTTCAATTCCTACCTCTGCTTTTCCTTTTATTTTGAAACCTCAACGCAGAAACCTTAGGCACAAGGGAAGATGACGACTGCCTTAGATATGTGCCTAAAACTTCAGATTTTTGTTGGATATTGAAAACCCACTTGTGATACTGTCTCTTTAATAGTTCTTCTCTGATACCGTGTGAAATTTCTAAACCCAGTACACTTTAAACCAATTAAATTAATTTTTAACTGGTTATTCAAGGTTTTTCTTCACAATAAATTAAATACACAACAAAAACAAATTACCAAGAACTGAAAGTAAAAGTAAACAAAAATCACATCAAATGTACACACTTATTTTTCAACAATAGTCCCTGGAAAAACACAAGGTGGGAAAACCGGTGCAATAGATCTAAGGATTTTATTATTTTTGAGAAGGAAAATATGGAAAATTCTTACAAAATAAATTGGCCTCTGCCAACAGCTGAATAATATTTAGCAAAACCCTCTCCAACAAAACTATACGACCTCTCTAGATCCTCCAAAATAGAACCAGAACGAAAAAACAACTAGAAAGTGAGCCTCTTTGCAAATGTACGACCATCCTACGTCACTTTGTATGGCCCTGCCAGATCTAAAGCTTAGCCTATGCAATTTGGTGAAGAAGTGAATTGATTCACCTGCTAGACTCTCCTCTGTGCTCCTGCAAAAACTCCCACCTGCACATCTGCAATTGATCTCTCTCTCCAATCGATCTCTCTTTTTCTTGTGCACCCCTCCATCCCAGTCGATCTCTTTATTCTTCAATGAGCAAGTGAAACCCTAATCTCCAAAAGGATTGAGGGTTGATATCAACCCTCACCCTCATGATGAGATCAATGGTCAAGATTAAANAATACTCAATAAAGTCAACTGAAAATTATAACACATCAACAGTTATTTTCCTAAGTTGGACTTAGGAAAACATTTAATTAATCAACTCAGCTTAAGTTTCATGGTCCTCCATCATCCTAGGGCGTTGTGATGATGATGGAAGACCTTCCTTGCTACAATCTCAACATCTTTTGGGAGTGACACTTGGAGAGCATGCAAGAAGGGTCTCTCCTCTCTCCCTCCCTTAAAAGAGACATCCCTCTCCTCCTTTTTTCATCTATTCTCATACCAACTCTATGCGGCCCAATTTTCTCCTCACTTTGTCTTGCTCTCTCCCCATTTCTTTCTTGTAATATTGTTTCCAGATTGCAGCCATTCTTTTCAATAATAGAAGTAAAGCTTTGGAGGAACTCTGGGTGTTCTTGTGGTGATCTATTGGAGTACTCTTCGTGTTGTTGTAAGGTAATATTTTTGTAATTTATGTTCATTTTGCTCACATTGTTTTACTTGAAAAACCCCAAGCAAAGTATTTTTTGGGGGATAAATCTATAGTAGTATTTCTATAGGTTTATGTGAGTTGTTTTTCTTTGAGTTTACAAAGTATTTTGTGACCCATTTTGAAGAATTCACTTTCTTGCCTCACTCTGTAGCATAGATTTACTAGATGCAGGTTACCAAAGCTTGGAAGAGTGGACTCCAAAAGCTTCAATTCTCTTCACTAATATTTCTAATATATTTTCAGCACTCTTTTACATATTTTCTGCACTTATCTCTCTTCTAAATCTTGCAATCAAATCAAGTTTTATGTTCATATTTTTAGTATAATTTGCTTGGTTTAGATACTAACAATTACTAACTCATTTTAAGTGATTTCTAGCAATTTCCAGCAAACATATGTTGTTGTTTTGGGCAGGTTTTTGCCAATCTAAGGGGAGGTGTTGACCAATCTTGGCCACAAAAATCTCAAGGAATCATTCAAGAGTATTGGTGCAAGATCCCTTCACTTTCTTCTCTTTCTAAAGAATTGTAAGTAGCCCAAGAGAGTATCTTGGGCTTGCATTCTTTTCTCATTTTCATAAGTTGTAAATTGTAAATTATTTTCAAGTTTTGTTTATGCCTATTATCCTTGTTAACGCTATGTAAATTCCCAGAGGTTTTCAGGGGTAGAAGAAATTTAACAGAGGTAACTTATCCAACCACTTTGAAACTGGGATCTAGCCCTGCCAGTTTCAGAGAGGGATCTCTCTATATAATTTAGATATGTTTGAGTTTTTAGAGTATTAGGCTAGTTAAAATAATACGAGTGTGCTGTTTTGTTTTAATAAAGATGGCTGAAATGTTTTTACACCTCAATGGGGATATGGGGTCTGTGTTAAGGATTGAGATCATATACAGATTTTATTAGGTTTCTTCACTTGGCAGGATAATGAAAATGATGGAAAGACAAAAAAATGTGAGATATTCAATTACAATAAAGAAGCATTTAAGAATTTCTTTATTACAGTATCAGAAGAATAACGTTTCGATCTTCAAAAGCCAGAAACATAGTATTCGAGATAAATTATGTACTCAAACTTATTTTAAAGTTCAGAAAGAAGAAAACAAAATGATAATGAAGTAAGGAAACAATTAACAAAGAGAAGTAAACATCACCAACACCAACACGCAGGAATCCTGTGAATCTCCTTTTTATTACTGGTATTTCTCTTCAAAATATTACAAATACAACTCGCTTGGGTGTAAATATCAACCCTCAATACTTCAAAGTGTAAATTATTTATAGAAAAATTACAATTGATCCTATCATTAATGATCAGGATATGGTGGAGAGAAAATATAACTAACTAGATTACATATTACAAAAAGTAGGAATACTAAATGATCCTTGAATCCTTGATGTTGATTATGAGGAATTGGTTGGTGATTCATCTTTGACTTGACTATGATTGTTCCATATGATGACTCGGGTGTACACCTCATCACTACTCGATCAGAGCACACAGTTCATCCCATCTCTTTTGACTAAGGATGGTAACTTTGAGTAACCTTCGGTATACTTCATCCATCTCTGTGTACTTGGCGAAGGTGGGATTGGTGATGAAGATGTACTTGATCTCGTGTTGGATGCTCAGGTCCAACTGCAAAGTCTCCAAGAATGCTTTGCCAGTAATGTTGCCCTATATCCCTGCAAACTTGGAGCCATATTTTGCCACTGTGAGGGTCTTTTGTTTGTAGTCTGAGAGGGTAATCAACTTATAATTGATCACAAATAAACATGGGAGCCCCTTTTTATGTAGTGAATCTATTTTGTTGAAAAACCTCTATACTCCAATGTCCATTGTGTGGACTCTTTCCTCAAGTTGCAACATTAATCCTTTCTTGGTCAAAACTTTCTTGACCTCAAGGATAGTTTTTGTTCTATCCTCAATCTCCAAGGCCTCTAGCTACTCTCTTGTTTTAGAATTCAAGAATCTGATGATCTCATTTGACTCTGTAGGCCTTTCTCCCAATTCTCCTCTTATCTTATCAATGGCTTGTCTGCTTCTCTGCACCAATTCATTTTGCTCAAACATAATCTGTATGAGTGGCCAAATCTTTGTCATGGATTTGCAGATGTCCATCCAAATATTTTCCTTGGCTTCTGACAGTGTCTTAGCCATGACTGTCTCTTTCTGCAACTTCTGAAGTTCTTTCTTGAGCCTCTGAGACCTATGCATCCCAGTCTTGTAACTTGAATGAAAAGTATACTTCAGTTGTTGGAGGTTATTTATCTCATCCTGTAGTCTTTGGATTTCCTGTCCTTGCAGAGACATGTCTTCCATGGATTTTGCCAACTTTTCTAATGCATCTATGGTTGTTACTAAAGTTGCTACTGGAAATTCCATTGTGGTGGTTTTTGTTGTTGTATTGATACTTGTGATGGGAACTGCATCCAGTGGGATGATTGTCATTGGCACACTCCTCTTTTTCTTTGACTAGCTTCTCTAGCTCGGCTTCCATCTTTTTGATCTGCGCATTCTACTCCATAATTAATTTCAACATTTCCTCCTTATGGCCTTCAGTCTCAAGCCATTTCCTTCGCCCGTGGATCTTCTGTAGCAGGAATTTTCAGTTGTTTCCTTAAGGATGATATATCAACATTCTTCTTCTTGAGGAGTTCTTCTGTTGCTTTGACATTGGATGGATCATATCCAATTTTCAACACTAGTTCTTCTAAGGATTTGATATTGTTATCCTTAGCTAAGGAGGATATTTTTTCTAGTTTGAGTTGAGACTGGACATTATTTAGGGAAACCTGTAACTTTGCAGTAGTCATGGAGGTATTGGCTAGGGTGGAGAAAATCATCTCTCCAATCTATCTGTGCATATCCATTTGGTCATTTGGATGCACTTCTTTGATGTCAAACTCAAATGTTGACCTTTTATAATTAGAAATTTCTTTGGGTTGAGGCACTTATGCCTACAAGAATGTCATGTGCATCCTCCCTTTCTCTGTGTCAAATGCAGATAGAAATATATGTTGGGTTGTAGATGTCTGTTTCCAGAATTGAGCATAGGTACTATTAGTCAACATCTCATTTTTCTTCTTGATTAAGTTATACTTCTCAAAAATATTGAGCCCTGGAGACTCCTGTGAGGATTTGGTTATCAATGTTGTATCAGTCTGCTTCTTTGATGAGGAAGTGGAAATCATTTGTTGGTTTCTTCAGAAAGGTGGTGAATGTTGTCCCTCCATCACTATGGTGGACTGAATTTCTTCTCCTCCAGACCTGTCAGGTGTAAGATTGGTCTTGGGTCTTTTCCTGTAAACTTGGAAGTCCCCTGTTGAGACTTCAGTGACAGAGGGAGATACTTCTTTCCCGGGCCTCTTCTCTACTGGTACCTGTGGAGTTACAGCTTGTGAAATGCTAGCAGGAGAAGGATGTTTTTCAATGTCAGTAAGAGTGTTTTCCTCTCATTTTGTCTGGTTCATGTATCTTTCTATCTCTGGTTTAGGCACGTGAGCATAAGGGGAAATTTTTTTCTTCAATTTGGTTTATGCAATGATACTAAAGGGATCGTAGTGGGAAACTTTTCTTGAACTTCATCTCTTGTAACAACTTGTTTGCTTCTTCTCCTACGGCTCTACTGTTGCAAATGAAGAAACCTATCTGACCTTTGATCCTGAGTTGTTGTTTCTTCTTGAAAGCCACACAATGAATGTCATCTGAATTGATCACATGTCTGATATATTCCAGAGTGAATATTATGACAGAAAAATACTTGGGAATCTTATAAGGTGGTAGTTCACATCCGTAAATCTTGATTTCTGTGTGATCCCGGTACAAGTACCAGTCACCTATTTTATCAAGATATGATAAGTGTAGAATCCTTTGAATTTCTTCATTTATCCTGGGTTTTGTTCGTCCACTTAGCATGCTTACCAATAGGTGGTAAAACTGGTTGATGAACTGCTTGAAATTCAATAATGATGTCCATGATGTGATAGGTTGTGGATTACCTTCTTGGTCTAGATTCTACAGGGAGAACAAGAACTTCTCTGCTTGGAAAAATATGAACATGTATGCTAATATCGAGGAATACTTGAACATGCCCTATGTAGAAAACTTGAAGAGCTACTCATGAATGTTGTGGGCTAGAAAATGGTTGAAATTGAATTGTGTAGTAGCCCTCTCTTCGATGGAAAATATGGATAGAAAACCCATAATGGGTTCATCTACCCACTCATCTAAATAATATCCTATCAAATAACACAGGGAAGAGATAACTTTGTTACCTTTCACTGAGAAAATGGAGGAATGGTAGGGGGGATTCTTCTTGGGTAACTGGGCATTTTCAGGGAGAAAAAGCTCAAAGATTTGCGCTCTCTGGGGGGAAGACAACTTTTGGTACATCTCATTCAGAATTTCAATGGAAAAAGGGAAAAGGGAGTCGGCTCTGGGTATCTGCATCATTTAGTCTATTGTTTTTGGGAAAATGGTGAAAAGAGTCTCACCATATGACAAAACAACAACTCTTTGGCTAGGGAGATAGTGTGCCTGGAGTTTTAGAGCGAACTTGGGGAAATGGTATGTCTGAGGGAAGAGGTACAATGGGAGATTAGACTCAATCTCGTCGCTCTGTTCCAGAAAGGTATCTCTGAGGCAGAAGTGAAATTCGAAGAAGTCAAATTCTCACTTCAGCTCTGCAATAAGGTAATCTTTATCGGCCAGAGGTGTCCGATCCAGGTCGATGGGAGGTGGAAGGAACAGATTCTCTTCGATCTCTGCAGATTTGGATTTGGGTGCCATTAATCTGACTGATACCTACAAACCTGAAAGAAAAAGGATGTTAACTGAGTTTACCAGGCATTAATGTTGGATGTTTGATTCAAGAGAATGATGAAAGGGGACTTTGGCTGCATCTGGATCGTGAATAATGCAACAATGGTGAAAAAATGGGATTAAGTGGATGAACGGGTGTCCGTTGGGGAGCAGATGATGATTCAGTCGGTAAACGGTCATGGCCAACCACATTAATTGGCCAACGGGAATATTGGGGATGAGGTGGAGGGTAATGAATGGATAATGGGTATATGGAGGTGATGTGGAGGGTAGTGAGTGGATAATGAGTGGACGAGACATGAATGGTGATAGGTGAGTGGAGGATGATGTGTTGGCAGAGTAGTGGAGCATGACGTATGGATGGAGATAGTGGAGTGTGACGTCGGAGTGCGGAGGTGGTATAAGCAGGTGGTTTGGCGGTTTACTCGGAGTGGGGGGTAGGCAGTAAATGGTAAAGGTCGAGGGGGGTCCGAGTTAACAAGATTGTGCCACATTATGAGGGGCATGCTCGGGAAATACCACCAACTTGGACCCCCCCTCCCCACCCTTAAAGGTAGAACAGTTGGGGGGGGTCCAGTATCTTCTCTCAACCATGGATCTGAGTGTTTGTTGATGGACCGCTGAGATTGGTGCGCTCTTTAGCACCAAGCACCAAACATAATATGTTACCCCAAAACTTAGGATATAGCTTTTTCTGTGGGTTTTCCGTTGCTCCCCTTCCTTCATTTTTGTCACCAAGGGGTTAGAATACAACATTTTATCTCAAATCAAAGAATTTAACGAACTTTTCATCAATTTTATTGAAATGAAAACCTACTAACCTATATCCTACTCTAATCACCTAGAAAAATTAACCCAGATTAGGCTGTTGGGCTAAAGCATTACTCTAACCTAGGACATTTGATCAAGTTTAAAATGTTTGATCAAATTTATTCACTAACCTATCTATCTTGGCTAAGATTATACTGTTTAGTCAAGTTTATTCACTAACCTATCTGCATAAATTCAAAGGACTTGACCATGGTTAGATAGTATGAATCAAGTCATTCTTATTGCATGGGGTTTTATAATTTTTCTTTTCATACCCTCTTTTATTCTTTTTTATTTCTTTTCTTTTCTTTTTCTTTCTTTTGTAAATCATTTGCAGAATGAAATATTATTTACAACAAAAACACAACTAGAGGGAAAAAATTCTAGTCACTAGTTGATCCTATGAAACATAGGGTTATAACAATCCCCATTTTGTGGATAACTAAGGTGATTATGTATCGAGGCTCTCATGTTGCATATATGGAGTGTCGAGAGACTACATGACCAGAAATACCCTTTTTCACAGATGGAAAACCCACTCACCACCGCAGATGGTCACAGTTTTGCAGATGGCATCCACCACACCAGCTCGCTTCCGGAAGAAAGTGGGCCTTGCTCCATGAGGTACAAGTTAGTATTATGGTGAGCATCATTTCAATATTTAAGCCATTTGCTAGGAGCTAGGTGGGAAGTATAAGGGAATACACCCCCACCATAGTCTTCACCGTTTTTGTTTCATCTCATTGATTTTACAAGGGTTTGCTAAGAGAAGTATAAGGGCATACACCCTCTTATAACTTAAACCCTAGCTAGAGAAACTTGACTTGGGAAGTAAAAGGGCTTACACTCCAAGGAGGTATTTTCTATAGATCTTTGTTTATTTGACTCCATTAACCCAATAGTAAAGGCACTAGTCATACTTTTTTCCATTGGAGATATAAACTCATTGCCTTGGGAAACACAATTTTTGGTCTTTTGAAAGGTCTCTTGCTTGAAGTTGATTTTCCTCATTGAGAGGAGTCTTCCCCCACTAGGGCATCCCCTCTCTCCCACTACTCTAATTTATGTTACAAAATTTAACCTACAACCATTAGGGTTGCATAACCCTAGCTACTAACACTCTCATAACTCCTAAACTAACCCTAGACTAGCTCACTAACTTCACTCACCTAGTCTACTAGATAGGGCACGCATTTTGGGCTAGTTCTTGGCACTTTTTCATGGTTGATTTTTCTTCTGCATGCCACTGAATGCTACATCCATAAGGCTGTAATTTTATGCAGAAAAGACAGGTTTACAACAGCCATTTTCTCTAGCTTCTTAAGTGCCATCTTTCAGCCTATATTCATTGCTAATTTTGACGTTGATTTACATAACTAGTTTACATCTTTGTATGCTGATTTAGATGTTTTATTTGATTATATAAATTTTCATTCACTGCTGAAAATTAGGGACAACAAGCTTAAATTTCTGATCCAATTGACATATATCATTGCCAAGTGTCTTTTCTTGTGTCTCGGGAAGGTACAATCATCTAGAGAAGTACTATACTTGTGGGGCGACAATTACTTGACTTACAAGGAATATTTTTCCACATTTCATCCCACTTATACTTGACCTTTAGGGGCTTCAATCCCATCCATATCCATCTCCATATCAATCCCCCTAAGGTCACCATGATCGCCTCCCTAGAGTGACCTAGTCACCCTTGAAGTGTGGGACCCACATCGAGGTGACGTTGGGTGTATGATTCCGAAGTTGTAACACTTTATTTTTGGTTGGGTCAGGCTTTTCCCAACCTACAACTTGCGCTATAACAAGGCCTATTGAAACTATTTCTTTAATTTATTATCTTGAGGCATTTGATGGTTTTTTTGGTGGTTTTTGCAGGAATGAAGACCCTCGAAGTCCGGAGGAAGCGTAAGATACCGTTATCAAGTTAGAAAGAAATCATATTGTAGCTTGTGAACTCCCTCTGATCCATGTCTCAAACCAACCGGTGCAGAAGGGTGATAGCTCAATTTTAGATGATCCAAAGCCAATAGCTACACCAATTGAGTCGCAGGCCGGGTTCCAAGAAGATAAAGGTGAAGATGTGATTACTCTAGAGTGTTGAAATACTGTAACTGCAAAGTGTATGCTATTTATTATTGAGTTATTATTCATTAGATCAATCCCCTTTTTTGGATTGATCATGTCAGGTCTTGTACTTGATCAAATGCCTTTTGCGTATTGGTCAAACCCTAATTGTATTATGAAAAATAAGAAGTTGGCCCTGGGGCCTAATTAAAGTGGTTTTAACCACTAAGAAGACAAGTCAGCCCTGCCCAATGAAGAGACACCTTTCCATCACCTACCAGCCAGTATAAATAAAGGAGGCTAGCGCTTCATTTGTTCATTCACTCATTCACTCATCAAGTGTGCAATTTTGGAGAGATGCAGTTGAGAGAAGAACGAAGAGAGAGGCGCATTGCTCAGTGTTGGATATTCTCTATAGTTTTGGTTTATTTTCTTGGCATTGTATTGGCTATATATATTAAAGAAGTTTTGTTGGGTTTTCTCTCCCATGAGGGTTTCCCAGGATAAATGTTTTGTATCTTGTGATTGTGTTTCTCTTAGTGATCCTATGTATGCTATGGTTATCTAGTAAATTGAAAAGAAACCTAATAATAGTTCAAAACTTAACATGGTATCAGAGCTAATATGAAGAGAGCATCTTTCACTGGATAAAGAAAAACGTCATTGTTGTCATACAAAAAAATTAGGGCTTTTGTTGAAGAGGAATATCGGCCTAAAAACCATCTAGAAAAGTGTACCCTATCCTAGGGAACTCTTTGTCACCTTTAGCGCACCTTTTTAGTGGACAGATCCTCCAGAAAGTCAAACCCTAGTTTTTGACTAGTACCAGAAGTACCAGAAAACCAGGAAACCAGAACTAGTACTAGAAGTACCAGTCCAAATTTCCACAAGCTTAGTTTCGAGGGGAAAAACTTGAAATTTTTGAAATCTAACAGCTCCAGCAAACTTGCCTCAGCCCAACACATCTATTCCCTAGTTCATAATTTCAAAATTTGAAGTTTGAGAAATTAAGGTTTTCTCATAAAACCCTAAGTTTCAGAATCAGTTGCAGTTGCAGCATCAGTTGAAGTATCAGTTGCAGTCACCCTTGAAGTTTTTAAAAGGGTTGGTAATTATTACCGCTGCTACCAGATGGTGCCACTACCTGCAAATACCATCATAGGTATGTACTCACATATGTTTAAACTGTTAAGATTTAAAGGGTATTTGCAGGAGAAGGGATCTCTTGCCATAAATCCAGAAGGATCTCAGTTCCAACATACTCAGAAGACTAAGCCACCCCAGGTTTGATTATCTTGATATGAATCTACTTATTATGAAATTATTTTGACCCTATGAACATCTCGGTGGTATGTTGAAATCATACTAATCATTGGTCAAAATTATC